>JANHFK010002282.1:133653-144897 GCA_036250565.1 Sibynophis collaris | reverse complement strand
CCTGCCTAGGCAGGGGGTTGGACTAGAAGACCTCCAAGGTCCCTTCCAACTCTGTTATTCTATTCTATTCTATTTTATTTCTCTGTGATATGCAGTTGTTTAGAATGACACAATGCCCTGATTCTCTGAAATTTAGACTAAAGTATTTTTTTCCTGATTAACAAGAAAAAGAAACATGTTGAGCTCAACAAAGGAAATACTAATGCATGAAAGGTTTTGCTCCTTTGTTTGCCAGAAGTTTGACAACATACAATTGAGCTTTCAAGAAAAGAGACAACCTCACTTGTTTCCCTCTATTAGCAGTTGAGAAAATGATTTACCAAGGAAGAGCAAACTCCCATGTCACATGTTACTTCAAAAACCAGAGAAAGAACTGTATGTAATATAGATGCTTATGTTTATTTATTAGCTGGCTAAATGCCACAGTTTATTCACAACTGAGTAATTCAGAAGTGTTTTCATCACTGATAGCACCTTCTACAGTAACATGCTGATTAAGTATTTACAATACTTATTTATCCAGACATATAAAAGTGTAAATGTATCTAATTAGTTAATATTTAATGTTTTAAATTGTTACAAAAATGGTATGAAGCTGGAAGATGAATGCAAATCCATGGATATCTAACGAACGTCTGGGACAGCAGCTTATCTCAGTTACAATGATTTTTTATAAGACAGATTTGGGTCTGGAGCAGAGAAACAGATGGCAGTTTCCCAGGTACAGAAATCTATGATTTCAACAACAAAAAAATCTCTCTACGGGAAGACTTCTAATGAAAACTACTTGGCTCTCTTCCAAACTTATGTAACAACTGCACCTTTATTTCACGGATAATCGATTCCAGATTTCCTACATAATATTATCTAGCAAGTGCATGCTGCGAAGAATCTACTGAAAGAAGACTCAGTAGATACAGGTACAAAACGTGATGCCTGAGGAGCATTTTTCCTCAGCATGAACAGCATTATGAAGCATTTGTATTATGTGCCATGTTCTATCTTAATTTTATGCCATTAAGAAAGGTAACAACACAACATCTGTTATAGAAAAGAATCAAGATTATTAATGGGATACACAACTTTGCTTAAATCACAGATCTGGGTTATCTTCTGGCCCACAGAGACTGTGCGTCATTCACTAGAATTACTCAACTAGTCCAGCCATGTGGTTTGTGGTCTCCAATGCACATTACTGATAGCGATCTTTGTTGTAATTTACAGAAACAGAAATTTTTATTTACTAAATAAAATTAGAGGTTCTGTTTTTTCTCTAAAAGAACTGTCCTAATGTATTTAAGATCTAAGCAGTTAGCGCATCTAGATCAGACCTGTAAACCACATGCAGCCCTGGACAGTTTGTAATGCCGCCCCACAAGATGTAAAATTTTAACATTATTATATGATTTATATACTTTAACTATTATATATATTACACACGTGTGTGTGTGTGTGTGTATGTTCATCAGAAGAAATAAAAATGACAAAATTCAGCCTCTATAGCATCAAAATATAACAGCACCCTGAGATGTAAGCAGACATAAAAACAATTAAAATTTTAAATCAATGCCTAATAAATGAGTAAGTACCTCGTTTCAACTGGTATTTGTGAGGATTTTTTGATGTGATGGTACCCTGTCTTGAATTTTGATACGATAAGGGAGACCGAGCTTCCTCAGAAAATCCTTTAGAAGCATCCACCTGAAAATAATGAGGAAATAGTCTTAAAATGGAATCCTAAACAATACTGAAATAATTGAAATAAAGTTTCAGAGGTGTGTGGTACACTTAGTACTTATGTACATTTACCCATAACATCCTTTAATGTAATTAGCTTTAATATAATTGCAGGGTAAATATTAAAACAACTGGCTATTTAAAAACTTGAATTAAGGTCAAAACGTTGTGCAGATACTTCAAAAAACAATTACCTAACAAGTTGGCTGCTTTTAGACCCAACATTAAGAAGTCTACAAGTCAAATGCAGGGATATTTGAGGTCTTTATATGGTCCACATCTATGGTGTAGATAGGAAGGAATGCCATTTATTTATGTATTTATTTATTTTTCAGACTCCAACTTTTAATGCATTTCTTGGCTTAAAATGTACCATACATTATGAGCTGAAAACACTGTGATTCACTTATCTCCACTCCCAAGAACCCACCTATGGCTGTTTCCTTATTGCTTACTGTTCTAGTTGATTGATTTGGGTCAGTCTGCTCTATTGATTGTGATTACATTGTTTATTTATTCAAAATTAATTCAATGAAGCAACTGGAAGTTCTAATGCCTTTGAATGAATTAGTGCCTTGGTCTTGCCTCTTTCAAAGTAAGGGTGGGGGATCAGAATTAATGGTGTAGGTAAATTTACCAAGAGGCAGTTTGGTCTAGTGGTAAAGGCAGCAGGCTACAACGCCAGAAATCATGAGTTCTAGTCCACCTGAGCCATGAAAACCTTGTGCCATTCAGTCTCTCAGCATGCTCACCTTACTGAGTTGTTACGGGGAAAATAGGAGAAGAAAGGATGTGTCCACTGCCTTGAGTTATTTGTGAAAATAATAAATCGATGTGCATAAGCTTGCATAATGTTGATTTTACCCTACCCCCAAATAGTGGATGATACACACTTCTGTATTATCAAGTGTAGAGAAGGATCATTTTCTTGTTACATATAAACCTGTACTGTTTAAATAGACCCGCGTGTATTAAGTCTATCACAGTATGTGGCTTGCTGTTAATAAAATCCTGGCATTTCTTGAGAATAGGAGAAATGGTTTACCAACTGGGATTGATGATATTGGTTTGTTTTTGATATTTGCAGAGGAAAAGAGCGATATTGTGAACACTGAAATACTGGATTTATGAAAACTTCTAAAGAAACTTTTTTCTTTAGTTATACAGAAAGAAATCAATGTAACTGTCTCTGCATGGGCAGGGAAGAAACAAGAAAGGGAACATTAATTTTGGGAAGGGAAGAAAATTGAAAATTTCACCAGACAGTTTTCTTGGAAAACATTACAATCAGCTTTGCCTGAAGATGACAGTAATAGGTTACACCACAAGCCTACACATGCTTACCTGGATTAAACTCAGGGGGGAATCTCTTTGAAATCAATGTACATCCTTCATCAGAAATCCAGACCAAACACTCTTATTAGGCAAGAATCCCCACCAATAGATGTACATCTCACATCCGAGTAAAGGCACACTGGTAGCACTTATAGATGTTTGCAAACATCTTTAAGTCAGTAAGAAATTCTGTAGTTCCCCAATTTTTAATATAGCAGAGGAAAAATGACAGTCAAAACTTCATTTTGTGGCTAGATGCTAGTAAAAGGAATTGACTGAAACTATGTATATGTGTATGTATATGTACATGCATGCATATCTGTACACATACTTTCTGTACAATGCAAAACACACACGGGAAGTTGAGGCAAATCAAGGCTACCTGCATGTTGCTGGAGAGAGCCTAGCATTAGGGAGAAGAAAAGTGTGTCCTTACAACTCGCATCAGACCAAGCCATCATGGTTAATGGTGAGGATGCAATCCAGCAACAGAACCATATATTGTCAATCTGAAATTCTAGGATCTAGCAACAGAGATAACATTCCAGTGTACGTTGATTGTACACAGATTAAAAGCAGATGAAAACCAGAATCTATTTAAATCAACCCAATCTGAATTTTAAGCAGCCCAATTTGATGTATGTTTCTTTTTTTTAAAATGACTATAATTGAGCCTTATTATCATCCTTCTGCTTTATTTAAAGCAACGGTGCATTTAAAAAAAGGTATTACCTATGGATGAACAGATCCTTACTGAACTTACACAACTGCCTATGTTAATAAAAGATACCAAACAGCATATATTTAGCTTTTAGGATATATAACAAATATAATTTAAGTTTAAAGCCAACATATGCACTTTATTATTGCTTATAAATGTTACAAAGAAAGAGAAAAAGGAAAGATGCCTCCCTCTGAAGTAGAATAGGTAAATATTTAACTTCTAACTTTCCTCTTCGTGCTCCAATTTATACTGAGGAGTGTTCTTTATTGTCCCAACTGAAACCTATCATTCAACCAAAATTAATTTTTATGGATTGAAGCCATGATAAGTTCTATCCAATCACCCCAAAAGGAAGATGCATGTTGTTTTTGTACAACATTATATTCATGAAGCTTTAAATTGAGAAAACTGCTCCAATATTGAACTGAATATTTCCATCGTATTTTTGGGACTTACATGCCTAACTACGAAAGGTGGCCTGTGGTCATCTTCTGTTTTGAATCGAACACCTCTCAGGTTCAGGGAAGATGATGTCTGGTGCTTATCTCTGCAGACTTCATGGAGACGCCTTCTTGAGCTTGGGGATGAGGAGCGGGACTCAAATGACCTTGAAAGTCTCTTACAACTCCGGCTTTTTGCTGTCTTATGTTGCACTGGAGAGATGCTCCTTTTTTCGGGTGATGTTGAAGGCACCCTTTGTAACTTGACTTTATTGCGATCCTGCAAAATATATCAGATTTGTAATCTCAGGAATCAATTGGGAAGGCAATACAGATAGCCCTCGAATTGAAACAGTTCGCTTAGTGACCGTTCGAAGTTACAATGGCACTGCAAAAAGTGACTTATGACAGTCTTTCACACTTATGACCATTTCAGCATCCCCATGGTCACATGATTTATATTCAGATGCTTGACAACTGATTCACATTTATGATAGTTGCAGTGTCCTGGGGTTATGTGATCCCCTTTTGCGACTTTCTGATAAGCAAAGTCAATGGGGAAACCAGATTCACTTATGTGGCAAGAAAAGTCATAAAATGGGACAAAACTCACTTAACTAATTTCTCACTTAGCAACATACATTTTGGGTTCAATTGTGGTTGTAAGTTGAGGACTATCTGCATTAAGAGTAAAGATAAGGAAAAAAATAGATTTCAGCAAATATAATTGGCTCTAAAAATGTCCATTTATTAAAATTACTTACACTATACCACTTGCTGTGAAGAAGTGGAAGCTCTGTAATAGTTGTTCTTGTTGAAAATTCTAATTTTGGTGCAATGCCCTTTAAACAATTTTAACATGAGGAATTAATATAAATAAATGCATGCAGAACAAGATAATACATAAATGTATTACATGAGATTGCAACTGTCTATTTTTCATTAAGTTGAAGAACATCAGGTAAAACAGAAATCAATTTAAATTAACAGTTAATATGTGCATGTACTTACAAATTACTTCAAATAAGCATGTAAAGGTTGCTTCATAAACTTATCGATTGCTTCCAAGTCATATTTTTATTTGCAACTCAGATTCTACCTAGTAGTTCTGCCGAGCTATCATATCATTTCAGTTATCTCAAGGAACAGCAACATAAGGGTTGATTAGCAAATTGCTTAGTTTGACTGACATATGTGTGTTCTAATTTTAAATCATGCTGAATCAATTTCTAACTTTATATAGACTATATTTCCTTCCGGCAGAAGGGACCAATGAGTTTGTCAGACATACTTAGTTATTATAGGTAATCCTTGACTTATGTGATAATTGAGCCTGAAATTATGGTTGTAAGATATGTCGGCCGTTAAGCAGGTCACATGACTGACTTGATTTTACTTTTTTCCCCAGTAGTCATTAAGCAAGCCAATTGTCCGCAATAGATATTTTTTGCCATAAACCAGAAACAGATGCCAGTTTCTGGCAAAAAAACATCATAAATTGTAGTCATGTGACTACAGGACACTGTAAATGGCGGGCAACGTGGGCCAGCTGCCAATGGCCTAAAATGTGATTTCATAATTGCGGGGGAAGGCAGCTATCAGAACTTCAAATCCAGGTCTTAAGTATCTTTTGGGAATCTGTTATAACTTTGATCGGTCATAAGTCAAGAACTACCTGTATAAATGCCAACTTTAGATAAATCATGTCACAATTTGGAAAGGGGAGCTCTCAGAAAGTAGGTAGCCACAACTGCCATTGTAGCTTTTTGAAAGCCCCCACCATGCCCCTAGCCTGGGATCAAGCTTCAGATTTTTAACCTCACTATCCTGAATTTATGATATATATATATCATCCCCACCCCCAGGGCTCTTAAGGTCACTGTTGTTGTTTCCCAACATTATTTCCATTTGGAAACATAAAAGGCACTTTCAATATTGCACAAGAATTAAATACATATTTTGAAAAAAGGATGAACAGATGGAAAGGAGTTCTCTGTCAACAGCTTTATCAGATGAAAATAAAGATGAACGATTAGAACTCTTGTCAATTTTTAATATATTTTTTTCATAAAACAATCATGTGAGCTGGCAAAAACTGAGGGGGCAAACCCAACAATTTCCACCTAGGAGATCTCGTTATTATCTTTCATAATTCTGGAACTGTCCACAGTGGTATATTAACCATTAAGCAGACTAAGCATGTGCTTAGGACACCAGGCCCAAAGGGAGCACCACAAAGTTGAGAAAAAAACCCCAACCCAATGAAGATTGGTTCTGCATTGAAAGGAGTGGGGCACCAAGATTTGTCAGTGCTTAGGGCAACAGTGAGCCTTTATCCGCCACTGGCTGTCCAGACAACTGCTGAGAATTATGGGATTTTAACTCTGGCCCATTTCAAGGATACCAGATTAAATTAAGGCTGCACTAACACATAAGGTTAAAAAAAAAGCACACACCCAAAACTTTGGCACATGCTTTGTCACTTAAAAAATAATCCAAATTCCAAGTAAAAAATTAAGCTCTTCCCATGCAGTGCAATGATTTATCACTAACTTACTAACTACTGTTAGTAACATTATGTCAACTGAGGCTATCACTGTAGTATATTTTACCCTTTGAATGATCAGAAATGATTTTACTATAAAGGGCTTTGTGCTGTTTGTGCTCTGAAGAGTTTCTAACTACATAATGTTCACAAATAAAAAGCAAGAAGTTGACAGATCAAATAATTCATATCAAGATCGTCTTACTGGGCAGACATTTCTGTCTTTGGTAGATGAAATCTCATTTCATACCAACATACCGGGAAAGAAGGATGGGTGTTCATTAATAGCTCTCGATCCACTCCAGGATATAAAGGAGTCAGCTTTGGCTCAGGAAATAGAAAATACCGAGTGTTTGTTTCATAAAACGCCAGCTCTTTTCCATCTGAATAGTAAATAGAGAACTGTGGTCAATGAATACGTTTGACCAATGAAACATACAATCTCATCACATTGTACCATACTTCAGAAAGACAAGTACCAGTAATTATACTGTCCCACAAGGAATACATTTATGACACATTCCATCCCACAATGAACAACAAATAGAATTCATGCATATGGTTAAGTGTTGGATCCTGGGTTCTTCAGACAAATGGAACAAAAGCAATATGTTCACATGTACAGCTATTTCTTCTTTACACAAGCAGATTAACCCAACAGAGAGATCACTGCATAATTATTCCCAGGTGGGTTAAAAATATAAAGCAGTTTCAAACGGGGTTTGTTACTGACTTACAAACTGTGGCTTGTTTAGATTTCATAACCCCAAATCCCCTATTCAAACATCATGGTAAAATTTTAAAAAGAGCTTGTACCCACAGACAGCTAATGACCTCAATAGTTTTATTTACAAGAATGCCTAGTTTACGTGCTGCATGCAAAAGCTTTGCATTAAATTCTTATGCCTCAGTGCAAGGAGGAGAAGAAAATGTTGCTGAAATTCCAAGAATCGTGACAACACCTTTTAAAAACACAAGAATCCCCAATTGTACAGAGACCTTTCTAACTTCTGGCTAGGTGGCTCACTGGCTGAGACGCTGAGTTTGTTGATTAGAAAGGTCGGCAGTTCGGCGGTTCAAATCCCTAGTATAGAACTCCTGCATGAGTTGGACTAGATGACCTCCAAGGTCCCTTCCAACTCTGTCACTGTTAACTGAAATCAGAGGATATATCATATTATTCATCCAATTAAAGATTTCAATAATATCTGAAATGTGCTGCTGAACCATATTAGGAACACTGCTGGTGTGTGTGTGTGTGTGTGTGTGTGTGTGTGTGTGTGTGTGTGTGAGAGAGAGAGAGAGAGAGAATGTCATTCAATAAAACCTTTCTTCCATTGATGATCTTTTCCTTTTTTGCAGGAAATTACTTCAGTATCCTCAGGTGGTCATGAACAATAGTTTCCATATTTCTCTCTTGAGTTATAATACAGTTTAGGACGATAAATCTGTCTAAAGCAGTTCCAGGATTTGCTCTATACAGGTAGTCCTCATTTAGCGACTGCAATTGGGATTGGCAACTTGATTGTTAAGCACAGCAATTGCTAAGTGAAAAATCACATGACTCACATTTGCTTGCAATTTTGAACTAACTGAGTGTAATGGCAAACACATGACTGGGAGAGAAAAATGCAAGGATTGGTTACACAGTTATTTTTTCATCGCTGTCATAACTGCAAATGGTTGCTACCTGAGGCAGTCGCTAAATGAGGATTACCTGTACATCCTGTAAGGGCAGAGGGATCATCATAGTATCATAGTATCATAGAGTTGGAAGGGGCCTTGGAAGACCTGTGAGGCGGAAGTAAAAAAGCTCAGGGTAGTGGCTACACCCACATGATCAATGAAGGAAAAAGGGGTCAGGACTTCAGATTGTATATTTGTATTTGCCCTTCTGACTTTTTTACACCTGTCCCTTACAGATGAGCCTTTCCCCTCCTTTTGCAACGATCTCTAAATAAGAGTCCTTACGCTGAAAGGAAGCCCAACATAACTGGTTAGAAAAGGAGCTAGATTTTGCGTTGCCATTGCAGAAAATGAAACATTTAGGAGCAAGGCAAATTCACTTAGCTATCAATGAAACAGCACTCTTCACTAGAGATTAAAGAGGATTTTTCCCTTCATATGCACAAGCGCATGCTTCAGCTGCAGTCAAGCCACTTGCTGATTGCATTGATATAATTTAAACTTAGCCATAGGAAAAATGGATAAATATAGCACATGCGACTGTTTCTTATTGCAAAATATGTCATTTTTCTCAGTGACATGGGATTTAATTTTCCGTTCTCCCTGTCCTCCGGGATGCATCATTATTATATATAATTGTATTTGACCCTTCATTATCTTGAAGCATGTGGTATCACCAGAAAGTATTGTCTGTTCGCTTTCACGCATTTTGTCAGCAAGGGTTTATTTTTAGCTTTCAATAGCAAAGCAAAGACATTTCATTTGAGAATGGCAAGATTCACAGCAATGTCCAGTTACCGGAGAGGAAGGCTTTGCAATGAAAACATATAAGTCTCCTTCAAAATAAATCTCAGTGACTTCACCTAACAGTATAAAAAATTACATATCCAAATGGTTGAAATACACCAATGTAAAAACATAATCAAACCTCTAAGGTTTCAAGGACACACAGGGTTTATTGTGATTATTCCTACACCTCATAATAATACAAAATTACACGTTCTCTTGAGAAATAGCCACATGTGATGAGACAAGACGTCATGAGAGAAAGCAGGAAAATAGTCATTCTACACTGGATACGTGGGTGTATCTGTCTGTGAACTCCAAATACTCATCTTTTGTTTATCTTATCACAAGAGTCTTTTTGTGGTTTGTTTGTTGTATCTCATTGGTCTAAATAAAAAGATGAAGCGGTCTTAAATGTGGGTCATTCAGCAGTCGTTGCAATGGAAGTACCATCAGAACAGTGAAATTCCATTTCTTATGAATTGGTCATTCTAGAATTTGTGGTGAAAAATAGCTGAAAACTATGTCTCAAAATCCAAGAACATGCCTTGGAATTAATTGATTTGTTAGGCCACTGATTTGGCTACCATGGTATAACAATTAATGTTTATAACCTGGGAGGAGGAGGAACCCTGAAGTTATGCTTCCTTCCATAATGAAAACTTGGCGTAATGTTGCAAAACTAGAGTGTGATGCTATATTAAGCTCTTGGCTGATTAGCCCTTAGTACCACATTCTATTTATGGATGATGACTATAAAAATTCAATGTCAAACTGCCCTGTTAATTTGTAGACAACTTTCAAAATCACATCTCAGCAAAGAACATATAATATTAAAGTCCTGTTCACCATTCACTTTTTGAATTCTCTATTTCTTGGTCATTAATTTTAGGAAGCTTGTGAGGGGCTAAAGTTGTCAATATCATGAATGCTAAGATACAACTATTGCAATATGAGAATATTGGTTGTTTTCCAGTACGTTATCAACATCATCAACATACTTAGAATAGAGTAGAATAGAATAAAATAGAATAGAATAGAATAGAATAGAATAGAATAGAATTCTTTATTGGCCAAGTGTGATTGGACGCACAAGGAATTTGTCTTTGGTGCATATGCTCTCAGTGTACATAAAAAGAAAAAAATACATTCATCAAGAATCATAAGATACAACTCTTAGTGATAGTCATAGGTTACTAAATAAGTAACCTATGACTATCTTCAGCATTGGGATGATAGTACAGGGTTTGAAGCAAGAAGGAAAATGGCCATGTGGTCCCAAGTCACCAATGACAGTTAGAGAAAGGAAAGGAAATACTTTACAGTTGTGTTCCAATGACCTTTCTCCCTAAAGACATGGAGCTATGCAGCTTGAAGGTGAAAGGGTGGGTTCTGAAAGATAGCAATAGCATTGATTAGAAAGAAACGAGCCAATTAATATTTTTGTGGAACTGAATCTGTCTAGAAAGCTTTCTGACATACTTGGGTCACCGAGGCAAGTCAAAGAGAAATATTGGTCAGCAATAAACGTCTACTTGATGGAAGGTTAGAACACAAGTTACATGAAAGGGGCGTCCTTTTTTTATAAGGTTATAAAGGCTTTTATTATGGATCTACATTAGAAAATGACAGGGCAATAAGAGCCACCGCTGTCACAAAACAACGTCTCAGCAAAACAGGGATGTAATAGTTCAATTCAGAGTCTGCCATCAAGGAAAGTTGGCAGTTCGTTGGGGCATAGAGGCAGAGTGTTCATTAATGTGATATGCTCATGCTTGAATTGCAAGATTTTGAGTGATAGGATTGCATCCCCCAATACAAGCAAATCATTATCTCCCATGAGTTTTTTTATTATGGTGCATGCATTTTTTTAAAAATGGAAACTTTTCAATTTATTGAGCCCTATTTATTTCATCCTGGGGAGGAAAGCTATGGCAAATCTAGACAGCATTCTAAAAAGCAGAGACATCACCCTGCCAACAAAAGTGCGT
>JANHFK010002282.1:105616-129590 GCA_036250565.1 Sibynophis collaris | reverse complement strand
AATCTCACCACATAAGATTGTTTTTGTGGGGGAAACTGGAGGAGGAAGGAGTATTTATTTATTTATTTTATCGACTTTCTAGACCGCCCTTCTCCTTCGCAGGACTCAGGGCGGTTTACAGTCCAAATTAAAAAACATATAAATATAAAATATAAAATCATATATTTTAGGTATGTTCGCAATCTTGAGTTATTTATAAAAACAATAAAGGCAGGATTAAAAAAAAAAAACCTTTTCAAAAAATTACCAGTTTGCCTATTGGTGATCGTTTTACGTAGACTCCCCCACACAATGTTAACCATTAAGAGGCCACATGCAGTGGAAATGTCATGTCTCAAAGCTAATATGGCACATCTAACTTGACATTTAACCCACATTCAGGAAGACAGACCCAACACAGCTAGATTAACTACTTCACTGCAGGCAACAATGAACACAACTCAGGAGCTGCCTTCTGCAACACTTAGAAATCACAGCCTGTGTTTATGTCTCTCTCCCCCAGGGTTTAAATTCTAGGTCTTTTTTCGTCCCACCTTTCAAATCAATAATATGAGGTTGTGCGATGAGAAGATTGAGATAGTAGTGGAAGGAACTGTACACTTCCATAAGCAAGGGACAGAAGGGATGTGTGTTGGTAGCTTATCTCATAAATAAATCTAGCTGGTGAAAAAAACTTGGGAAAAACTCTGGCCTTAACAAATTGACAAATTTGTTCATTTGTGAATTAAACAAATGAAATAACAGTTGGAAATTCCTCTGGCAGTTTCCAAAATTTTGTTTTCATCTGTCATATTAGACTCAATATTAAAGGCATCATTTTATTTTTCACCCCATACAAAATGGGATGAAAGAGGGATATTTTTCTGGGCAGGTCTTCTTGAATGGGTCCTGGAGCAATTCTGAGAAGAGAGCAGTTGCTTCAGAACTGGAATTTCTTTATATAATTTTTATAATCTATACACTTTTAGCAGTCAAGCTCAAGATGGTGCCTTGATTGCTAGAGGGAAAATGACAAGAAAGCAGTAAATGGAGCTGAGGGTGGCAAATTACCTTCACTTTAGTTATCTGCTCCTTGCAATCAATCGTTTCCGCATTATGTAAATTGGGCATTAAAAAGTTGATTCAATGTAACCTTTCCCAACCTGGTGCCCTCTTCATACGTTGGAGCTAGCTCCCAGAATCCTCATCTAGCATGGCCTGAGGAGATATAGTGCAATCTATCTGGATGACTTGAGTCCAAAATGTGCATCAAAAACCAGGGAAGGTGTTTTGATATTGCAACTCCCAGAATTTCAAGCTATTAACCACACTGTCTGGGAATTCTGGGAGCTGCAGTCCACTCTGGAAGATCTCATGAAGCTTTCTGGTTCCCAGTTTTTGGTTTCTAGGCCCAAAACAGTTTGGAAATGAATATAAAGCAAAGCAATCAGGTCCTCCAAAATTTCCATAATACTCTTCTAGGAAGTTGCCTTAGGAATATTTTTCACAACTTGACTGTCCACTTTTGGAAAACGTTTACAAGAATCCATTCTCTTCAGTGCAACATAAAGGTAACCATCATGGGAAGTTTTGTACAATATTGCAAGGAAAAGACAACTGAAAGGTAAACTTTGGGAAAGATGCTTGCGTATGATATGGAGATAGATTTTTTAAAAATCCTCTCCCATTTTCTAGTCTAAAATTGTGATTCCTGCCCTAAAGAAAGTGATCTGGTACAAAAAATAGAGTTTGTTTAGGTTTAAGTTTTGATCTGAACAACGATTTCAAATATTGATGCAGGGCAATATCAGGTAGCTCGCTTGTGATAGTTATAAGAAGATTCAGTGGGAAGAAGCAATGGACACTAGATCTTGGGAATCATTGGGAGGGCTACTAAATTCTGGGATGATTGAAAGGCACAAACAATGAATAGCCATCTTAGAAATGACAGGTCTGGGATGAGTAATCTTTAATAGAATAGAACATTTGAAGCTTAGCTCAGTGCCTGATCATGTTACCTAGCTGGGTAATGAAACAACTGCAAGAAAACAACCAAGTTTTGAGTGCATCAAGGACCCCACATTGAGTAATCACATTTTGGAAACAGTAATTGTAAAACAGAATGATGATGTTGGTCAGATAATCTAAATATTTTTAGCCTACAAAATGGTTCTTAAATGTCTGGGGCATTAAGACTCATACCTGGCCACCAAAATTGAGTGCCAAATGGCCAAGCGGTCCTTGGCAAGTAAATGAGTCTGCCTTGCTAGACAAAAAGAGCAGGAATTTGATGCGCAGTAAAATATATCTTCTTCTCTTCTTCTTTAGGGGTGTAAATAGTCTTTGAATAATCGAGACTGGCTAGAAAAGATTTCCTCTCTCTTGTTACAGCCAGAGGTAGCATGTTAATTCTTTTAACAATGAGAAACAAAAGCAAAGAGAGAAAGTTTCAGAATTAGGGTGTAGGGCAATGGTGAATTTCAATTTTTTTAAACTACCAGTTCTGTGGGTGTGGCTTGGTGGGCATGGCGGGGGAAGGATATTGCAAAATCCCCATTCCTTCCCTACTCCTGGGGGAAGGATATTACAAAATCCCCATTCCCTCCCTACTCCTGGGGGAAGGATATTGCAAAGTCTCCATTTCCTCCCCACTTCTGGGGGAAAGATATTACAAAATCCCCATTCCCTCCCCACTCCTGGGGGAAGGATATTGCAAAGTCTCCATTTCCTCCCTACTCCTGGGGGAAGGATATTGCAAAAACCCCATTTCCTCCCCACTTCTGGGAGAAAGATATTGCAAAGTCTCCATTCCTACCCCACTCTGGGGCTAATCAGAGGTGGTATTTGCCGGTTCTCCAAACTACTCAACATTTCCGCTACCGGTTCTCCAGAACCTGTTAGAACCTACTGGATTTCACTCCTGGTGTAGGGTAGGCGAAGATGAGAGATTGGCAATATTGATATGTTCAGCTTCAAATCACACAGTCTAGGGGTGAAAAGACTTTTTCTCTCCAGAGGGTAGTAAGTCTACTCATAGAGAACATGCTGGTAGTGGGCATGGTTAAAGCCACTGTTGGGATATCCTTTGACTTTCTTTCAGAGGATTTTTGAAATTAGGCCATGATCAATCTCAAGTTCGGGCCCAATGGGAAGGTCAATGGAAAAGTGTGTGGTATTTCTCCAACCTGATGTTTGAAACATCCACTGAGCTGAGGGAAGATCCACCACATTTTAAGAAAATCTGCCCTAAGAACCTTACTCCCCCTTGTAAAATTTATCCTCGTTTTTAGAGGGTGGATTTCATTCTTTCCATTTCATTCCCTTTTTAATTTGGGCAAACGGGAAAAAAAAATGAGTCAGGAACGGCCGTTGGAATTGGAAAGATCATCTTGTGTGCAGTGACTGGAAACGTTACTAGATTAAAACCCTGTTCTTTCTTCCTCCCATTCCATTATCCCCTTCCCACCTGCTCAGAAAAAAAAAAGAGTTTTGAGATGAGAAGGCAAATGGATGAAGCAGAAAATTAATAGACGGGAAAATGACCATGACCTTAGCTTAGCAGGAACATTCAATACAATGCGTTGCTACTTCTTTTCTGGACAATTTATAGCAATGTCATCATTAAGAACAAGCTTGCCAGTGGCTGGGTTTTTTAATTATAATGACACCATTCATCAACCTTGCCCCATTTAACTCCCCCACAAAGAAATGTAAAAAAACCCTCCACCTCTGGGGGGTTATAAGGAAGCTTACTAGGGACTAAGCAATTCCAAGGAGTGTAGGAATTAGATCTATAATCACTCATAAACTAAGGGTTAATGGAGGTGGGTGAGTGGGTACATAGTCCCTTTGTTTTCAGGAGAGGTTGGAAATGTACAATCATTCTCTCACAACGTTTAGAACTGGAGCTGCAATCCTATATGCGTTTATTTGGGAGTCACATCTTTTTCATTTAATAATACTTACTTCCAAGTAGTCAGACATAGGCTATGCACACTATCTTCTAAGTACCTTTCATTGCCATCACTAAGATGGAAGAATAGAATAACAGAGTTGGAAGAGACCTTGTAAGTCATCTAGTCCAACCCCCTGCTCAAGCAGGAGACCCCACACCATTTCAGACAAATGGCTGTCCATTCTCTTTTTAAAAGCCTCCAGTGATGGAGCACCCACAACTTCTGAATGCAAGCCATTTCACTGGTTAATTGTTTTCATCATTAGAAATTTCTCCTTAGTTCTAAGTTGCTTCACTACCTGATTAATTTCCCTCCATTGTTTTTCGGCTTGCCTTCTGGTGCCTTGGAAAATATTTTGCCCCCCTCATCATTGTGGTAGTCCCTTAAATATTGGAGCACTGTTACCATGTCTTCCCTAGTCCTTCTTTCCACTAGACTACACACACTCAATCCTTGCAGATGAATCGGCTCACTTCAAACTAGCCATTAGGTTTAAGATTAGGTTAAGAAATTATCACTTCCCTGCATTTTCCATTTGACTCTTCTATATTGTGTAGAAAGCAGCCTTTGGAAAGGAATCTACTTGTGGTCCACCTGCTCTGATGCAACCTCTTCTTCAGCAACACCAGAGGTGGAATTCAACAGGTTCTGACCAGTTCTCGAGAACCGGTAGTGGAAATTTTGAGTAGTTCAGAGAACTGGTAAATACTACTTCTGACTGGCCCCGCCCCCATCTATTCTCTGCCTCCCAAGTCCCAGCTGATCGGGAGGAAATGGGGTAATGCAGTAACCTTCTCCTGGAGTGGGGAGGAAATGGAGATTTTACAGTATCCTTCCCCTGCCACGCCCACCAAGCCACACCCAAAGAACCAGTAGTAAGAAAATTTGAATCCCACCACTGATAAGGATACAGCTAGGTTTAGGGCTCCTTGAACTAGGTGAAGATAGTAATGGTTAGACCAGAATTAGGATTCTATTCACTCAAATGTGAACCACAAAAATCATTCTTAGATGTAAATTATGCACAATATTCCTTTTAAGCATATTCCTTTATAGCATACTATATAATGCTCCCCAATTTTATTTATTTATTAAACAAATTTATATGGCTGTGTGACTCCAGGCAGCTTTACATTAAAAAACAATTAAAACATTAAAAAAATCCTATCATAGTTTAATGGATTTTAAGTTTAAGAAAATTGAATATATATAAATGTTTTGCCTATCCATTGCCCTATTATTCAGTTCTCACCTTAACAAAAATCTAACACAATCCATAAAATTGCACTGCATCCTGGTTTGGGTTAAGATACCTTAAAAATGAATTAAACTTTAGTATGAGGGCTGGGATTAGAATGCATTCTTTTAAGAAGTAATGATTATTAATATTGATTGTTGATTAATAGTATTAGTATTAATCAATGTAGAAGTAGAAGTAAGGTTCTACACTTAGGCAAGAAAAACCAAATGCATGGGTACAGGTGAGGTCAAACTTGGCTCAATGCCAGTAACTTTGAGAGGGATCTTGGAGTCCAAGTGGACAATCACTTAAATATGAGTCAACAACATGTGGAAGCATCCAAAAAAGCAACTGCAAACCTAGGCTGCATTAATAGAGGGATAGAATCAACATAATGTGAAGTATTAGTACTGCTTTTCAAAGCCTTAGTATGGCCCCACTTGGGATATTGCATCCAGTTTTGCTTAGCACAATATAAAAAAGATGTTGAGATCTGGAAAGAGTGCAGAGAAGAGCAACAAAGATGATTAGGCAGTTGGAGACTAAACATATGAAGAATGATTGCAGGAATTGGGTATATTTAGTCTAGTGAAAAGAAAGACTAGGGGAGATATGATAGCAGTGTTCCAGTATTTGAGGTGCTGCCACAAAGATGAGGGAGACAAACTATTTACCAAAGCACCTGAAGGCAAGACAAGAAAAAAATGGATTGGAAACTAATCAAGGTAAGAAGCAACCTAGAACTAAGGAGAAATTTCCTAACAGTGAGAACAATCAACCAGTGGAATGGCTTGTCTTCAGAAGTTGTGGGTGCCCCATCACTGGAAGCCTTCAAGAAGAGACTGGACAATCATTTGTCTGAAATGGTATAAACGCTCAAGCAGGGGGTTGGATTGAATGGCCTCTGGGGTCCTTTCCAACTCTGTTATTTTATGTTCTATTATATTTGGAATTGCCTGCTGGAATAAGTATTAATTTGAATATTTGAATTGGCTCTAGGATGAAGTTACAGTACGGGTTAGGATTGGTTGAGGCCTAGCTTTGTATTGAGCTTTAGAATGACTTCTTATGCTTCATGTTAATTTTATGTATATTTCCTCCTTAAGAATGATTCTTTCCCTTCACTTTGGAGTGAATATATTTTTAAGGTTAGAGTCTAGAGGAAGTTAGTGTTAAGGATTGCAGAAAGTATATGCTAATCAGGGTTAGTGATATAGAGTTTTAATGCATAGAATTCCTTTAAACTTATATAATTAAATTGAATGTTGCAACAATCCTTTAGGAAAAGAATTTGATGGCCAAAGGTTGAAGTACAAATTAGAAATCTGTTAGCAAGTTAGCAAGATGGTTAGCATCAGGATGCCATTTTATAAAGAGTGATGATCTTTGGTTAATTTATCACGTAAGATTTATAAGTAGGGCAATGTTTGACAGAACAGTGTTCTTTAATAGATTGAATTTAGGGTTAGAATAAAAAATTTAACACTATTAACCTGGGTCGGGATAAGCTCATTTTAGCAGTGCATATAACACAGAAAGCAAAAAAGTGACTTTTGCTTTTCTTCAATGCATTTTTGGATTAGAAAAAAATACTTGAATCTATAATAATGATTGCAAAAATGTCTTGGGGTGGGGCAGTAAAGGGACAGCAGAGCTGGATCAGCGAGATTGCCAAATTTCTCCAATTATTCTCTTTTGCAACTTCCCTACCGTTTTGCAGAATAGCATGGCATCTAACGACACAAACCTCCTATCAACTATCCCCACCACCACCACGCACGCACACCTTCCATGAACCACTGAAAGTAGAAAAGGCACATTTCCCAGTCCGGGATGGCTGTGTGTGTGTGTGTGTGTGTCTGCTGCAAACATTTCCCGCTCCAGCTACCTTTGCAAGATTCCCCCTTGCTGGCTCCGTGCCCCTCTCACCGCATGGATCTGCAGCTCCACCACTACTTTCAGTGGCATCTCCACCAGCTCTCTCGCTCTCGCTCCACCCGAGGTCTCCTCGAGCAAAAAAAGGGGGCTCGGTCACGACACCTGTCCCGTGGAAGGAAAAAGCGTCGCGTCACCCTGGAGACGCCAACGTTCCAGCAGTCTCGGCTAGGCAGAGGGAGGGGAGGGGCCTTCAGGCGGGAGCGGCCGGGTCGCCTCGCAACTTCAGGCGTGGTGTGTGTGTGTGTGTGTGTTGAGGTGGGTGGGAACGATCCCCGATCGCGTTGGAGAAGCGACTTCGGTTGGGCAAGACGGATCTTTTTGCACGCTCAGTTTCTCCTCGCCCAGCCTTCCGTCAAAGGGGAATCGCCAGACCAGATCGAGCCCTTTTGTCGTTGCGGAGCAGGCTTCCAATATTGATAGTTCAGGGATTTCAATGCAGCCTGTTACATTGCGGATTAAGTTGTGAACGTTGTTTGAATTAAACGGCCCGTCGCTTCCCAATTTGGTGCAATCTGGACTCCGGGTGTTTTAAAAGGAACTGATAATTTCTCTTTTCTTTTCTTTTTAACTTGCTTGCCTTTCTCTCTCTCTCTCCTCTCACTCGGGAGCGCATGTATCGACCAAGTTGTCAAAAGTTGCTTGAATTAAATATCCCGTCGCTTCCGAATTTGGTGCAATCCAGACTCCAGATGTCTTATAATGAACCGAGAACTTCCCTTTTCTTTTCTTTTTTTCTCCTTGTGGGCCTTTCTCTCTCTTCTTCCCCTCTCTCGGGTGTGGATATATTTCTTCCAAAAAACAAAAGGAAAAATGGAGCATCATCAAGGCTCCCCGACCGGGAGCCTTTAAATTTGTCGGCTCACCTACTAATTGGGGATGGTGGGAGCTCAGCCTATCTAGAGAACAGCAACGCAGATACCTGAAAGATCGATGGATGATGCGCCATACATGTTTGTGTATTATTATTATTTTTTTGCAACAATAACAACAAAAATCAGCTGTCCCGTGTAGTGACTTTAAAAGGAAAAATAAAAACACCTCCGTGGATCTTATGTACAAACACAGGCGCGCGGAATCGCTTGTATAGCTGTTATATTTTCAAGCGAGATCAAACTTATTTTGCGCCGACAAATGACTGGCAGCGGAGCCGCGCACGGAGCCGAGGCACCATTCACAAATTACTCAAGCGCGCGCCGTGGTAGCGCGCTTTCCCCGGTCTCCTAGCAACGTCCTCCCCCGCCCGTCAATGCCGAGGCCGTCACGCGATAGAGTCAGACAGAGGAGGGAGGGCAGCGCGGTGAAATCATAAATAGGGGACGCTTCGTTGTTGCCGGAAATGACTTGCACTCTCGCTTCCGGTGGGGTCCGCAACGGTTTCGGGTAGCGGCGCAAGCCAGGAGGAGGAAGAGGGGGAGGTCCTCGCCTTTGGGTGGGCTTCGGCGAGAGAATGGAGCTTTGGCCTCCGCGTTCTCGTGAGGCACCTTCGGGTCGGGTTGAAGACCTTTGTCACCCAAATGCCCAGGTACGCTCACTTTCTGCGTAGCGACGCCGCTTCTTTCACGGCCCCTCAAAAGACTTGTCCGCAGGTGGAAGATGAACCTCCCTCAACCTGCGCGTTTGGCTCTGGCTACTGCTCCAACTTTATTTCCTTTAACCCTCTCCCTCCTTCCTTCTCTCCTCTCTCCCTCCTTCTCTCCTCCGTCCCTCCTTTCTCTCTTTCCTCCCTTCTCTCCCTCTCTTCCTCCTTCCTTCTCTCTTTCCTCCCTCCATCCTCTTCTCTCATTCCTCCCTCATCTCCTTCCTCCCTTCTCTCCTTCCTTCTCGTTCCTCTTCTTCCTTCTCTCCTTCCTCCCTCCCACCTCCCTCCTTCTTTCCTCCTTCCTTTTGTCCCTCCCATCCTCTTTCCTTCTCTCCTCCCTCCCTCATAATCTCAGGCATTTCAGTATTAACCTATTGTCCTTAATGGACTTGGCTTAATGAACCCTCCCCTTTTTTTTTTAGGGATTGAAATTAATTAAATTTTGTAAAGCATCCATCGCTCACTGAAAACTCCCTATATGTTCTCTGTGGCTATTATATAAACATCTGTATTAATTTTCCTATAATCTATTGAAATAAATGCCCCTGAAAAGAACCATGTCATCCATTCTGTTCCTGTTTGCATACTCCACTCATGTAGGCAATGAGGGCTACATTTAGTATCATGCAAACTATCCCTATACAGGTAGTCCTCAATTTATGACAATTGAGACCAAAAATTATTGCTGAGACATTTATTAACTGAATTTTGCCCCATTTTACGACCTTTCTTGTCACAGTTGTTAAGTGTATCACTGTAGTTAAGTATTGTTAAGTGAATCTGGCTTCCCCATTGACTTTGCTTGTCAGGTCACAAAAGCAGATCACATGATCCACATTGCAACTGTCATAAATATGAATTAGTTGCCAAGCATCTGAATTTTGATCATGTGATGGTGGGGATGCTGCAGTGGTTGTAAATATGAAAAATGGTCATGTCACTTTTTTCAGTGCCATTGTAACTTTGAAGAGTCACTAAGTGAACTGTTGTAAATTGAGGACTACCTGTATGTATTTGTGCTGAATCTGTGCTCAAATAAGTGAAAATTTGCTTCTAAGGGCTGTAATCTAATTTTCACAATTAGAAGGTAGTCCTATTGAACTTTGTTGTAAGTACAGAAGTCCACAATTGTGATTCAAGAGTCTTTCCTACTGCTGCTTTTAAGTGTTAGTCCATCTTTTGTATTCCGTCTCTCTTGAATTAACAGAAAATTATATTGATGTGAAATATGCTGTCTCCGTTGGCAATTTCTGTCCTGCCTTTATTGTCTCTGTTTCAAATCATTGAAGTAATCTGATTTCTATTCAAGGTAATGATAACAATGCCCAACAAATTCTATAGATTGTACAGATTATATTTTAGGACTAAAGGGAAAAATACTATTATTAACACAGCCTAAGGACAATTTAAGCTTTTTCACTCATAGCTAGGAACTAATTTTATGTCTTTAGATGTCTTGTATTTAGAAATAATTCAAGTATATGTATTAAAATGAGATGGAGTATGAAGTCCTTGATTATATATTTTTAATGAACTTTGTTATAATTCCTTCCTGTGAACAAAGATAAACCTGTGTGGAATAAGTTCAGTTTGTCAAAATGATTTAAGGAAACCAAGTAAATTTTATCCTTTGCTGACTATCATTCTACAAGTTCAAAAATATTTATTATATTGACTAGTACAAGGATTTTGAGTGATTCTTAATTATGTGGTAAAGAAAATGTAACATGGTACCATTATTAGCATACTTGCATAGTAAATAAGTACATTGAGTGAGACATTCAGATTCACTACTGAAGTAATAAAATCTGAACATAGTGTGTCAATGTGTCTATTCTCCCCCTTTCTTTCCCTCTCTCCCACCCTCCCTCTCCCTCACACAGACACACACACAAACACACACATACAGAATGGCCAGAGGCAGGATCAATTGAAGCACACCCGTATATTTTACTGAGTCTCACCCATTCCTACCATGTAACTGTTTCATATGCAATTTCTTAAGAAATCTTAAAAATTGGTTTATTTATCCCCAAGTTTCATGTAATTTTGCCTGTCTTATTTCCAAATAATAATGGAGGCATTAATTTACAGACTTATAATGATGGAATCGAATTGGCTTGCCAACAGCAAAAGGAATTTGTAAAGAGTTCTGTGGAATGCAAATGGAATTTAGCAGAAGCCCAGCAAAAACTTGGAAGTCTAGCATTACACAATTCAGAATCTCTGGACCAAGAACATGCCAAAGCACAGACAGAAATTGATGAATTGAGATGGAGAGAAGAAGAATGGCGGCGGAAGGAGGAAGTATTAAGACAGAAAGAGAGACAGAATTTATGGAATATGGATTTTGTTAGCAAAGAGGTATTTAACAAGGTATAGAATGATCCAGATTGTATAAAATATTCTGCACTCAGGTTTTCTTTGTGTCTGAGTTCTGAAGTAACAACTTCAGGTATACCTAAACTCTTCATGGAATTGGGTCGCTAAAGTTTGTTCTGAATCCTTTAAGTAATTTTGTAAAGCACTACTATGCTAATTGAGGTCTGAAGCAAAACATCAAGATATATGAGAGTAATGTATAAATTACAGTAGTTAACATGATTTATTTCTGTTGGCATTAGCAATCAAAGAATTAAAATTTAGGCTTGCTTCTACAGTAGGATTCTTTAATATTACTTTATTGCAATCAACTAGAATGCCTTCCTAGTAGCCAGAAGATTTACTAGATCTTCTCTGCAACTCTGCAAAAAACAAACAAGAAATGGGAAGAATATATTCTAGAGCCATTATGGGAAAAACTTGATTCCAAATCAGCAAGATATATGAATCCTTTGAAACCAAAATTCCATTTTTCTCCACTTCCTGCTTTGATACTATTGATAGCAGTATTGCACAGTTGGTCTAGCTCAGGGGTGTCAAACTCAATTTCTTTGAGGGCCACATCAGAGTTATGTTTGACTGCACGGGGCCAGGATGGGCGTAGCCAGCTTAATATCACTCATGGGGGGGGCGCCTGTAGTGGCCTGAGTGCTGTGCCAGCGAAAATAGGCTCCCGAGCTCCGTTTTTGATTATGACAGCCTCCTGCAACCCTCTGCCAGTGGAAACAGAGCTCTGTTTTCACTGGCAGAGGCACTGCAGGCCAGTCCTTTGTTGTTTTCAGAGTGGCCCTGTGGGCCAGATCTAAGCATCCCGCAGACTGGATCCAGCCTGCAGACCTTGAGTTTGACACCCCTGATCTAACTGGAAAGAGAAAATGGGGCATTAAGAACAATTTAAAAATGCCACAGTTTTAAGAGATTTTTAAAGGATTTTAAAAGAATTATTAATTTTCAGTACATACTAAATAAGCATTTACATTAAACATTTCAATACATAGCTTAGTTTAAGACACTGGAAATTATGAGGTGGAATCAAAGAGGTTAGTAGAAAAAATATAAAACCTGAGTGAATGAAAGATTCAGTTTAGATTGAGACTGATATATAATCATAATTAGAGTACCTTCTCTAAATAAGTAACTCTTACAGACTATAGAGAGACTAAGTATATTTTAATTAGTATAAATGAAATGGATGTACGTAGTCCAAAATAACCTTTAGGACTATTCACAATGATAATTAAACAATGATTAATTAACAACTGTCAGATGTGACCTTTTAGTATATTGCATATTTTGTTTGGCAGAGTTTTATTAATCAAAAGAAACGGAAAGAAACTGAGGAAGATGCATCTAAATCATTCATGCAAAAACATGAGGAGAAAATTAGACATTTTGGTAAGTTTTTTCCTTATGAATCATTTCATGACCTACATGTACAGTAATAATGTATTTCTAGTTTAATAAGTGAAATATTTTGCCTAAAATCCACAGTGGGCTCCTTGAGGTACACTGTTTCTGAGTAACTGAACTAAACAAAGTATTAATCTCTCATTACTATGGGATGGGTGGCAGTAGCAAAATGTCTAATTTATTCCTGTCTAGCATAAATGGGACTCAGGTATGACTGAGTATTTTTTCAGTTTTAGGAAAACTATTTGTTGCATCTCATTGTTTTTCAGGAATGTTGAGCAGATGGTTTGATAGTCAAAGATTTCTCTCTGATCACCCATACCTTGTCTGTGAAGAAACAGCAAGATATCTTCTTTTATGGTGTTTTCATCTAGAAGCAGAACAGGTATAATTTCAGTGTTTCGATGTTGTAATTGGAACAAAGCTGTTTTTCTATTTACCCTAAATTATATTGAGGTTGTCCATATTTGGGAAATTTACTAATTTCAGTGTCATATTTTCTCCTGGACTTAGATATTTTAACTTCCTAATATAATGCAAAATTGTATTTTATTTTAGCACTGATAATTAGATATTCTGCAATGACTTATCACGATTAAGATTATTTACTTGTGGACTGAATCTTCATAAAATCAGTAATTATATAAAAGTCAAATTCTGAAGTCATTTATTTAGTAATAGATCACATCATAACTGTACATAATCTTTATATAAATAATTAGTTTGTGGATGGATAATGCAATTAGTTTTAAACTGAAATCTCAAAATCATTTACTCTATGTAACATTGCTAGATTGCTGGATTGATATTTAACCACAGATTTGTACATTTTGAAAGGTAGTGTTTGGTTTACATTAATAATTGGCCATTGTTACAACAATCATCCAAACACTTTGAATGGCCCTTTTTATTAAGCATCAGCCTTGAACTTTTTTTTATTCTGAACTGCAAACTAATGACTGCAATCATAATAATTCTATTGTCTAATGTGTTTTCAGAATCAGACTGATCGGCTACTTCTGTACAGCAACTGATTTTGAAATACTGATTTATCTATAGTATTACATTTACAGATAGATCTGTGTAGTTATAGCATGTCTTTCTGTAAACATACTGTGAGCTAATACTGTATGGACATCTTCAAGTACTATTTATAAAACTAAGAATTATTGAATTCTTAAAATTCTAAGAATTATAGGAATCCTGTATTTCACATCACACCTTCTTGGCAGTTAATTAATATATTTTAGTTATCAAAGGGAGCTTTCTAGTGCAAAACTTAGTTTTGTCCACTTCATACAGGCTTCTTGAATTGTTGCTTTATTAGCTTGCAAATGTGGTACAGGTAGTCCTCAACTTACACATTTACTTAGTGACTGAAGTTACAAAGCTGCTGAAAAATATGACCATTGATCCTTACACAATCATTTCAGCATCCCAGGGGTCACGTGATCGGAATTTAGATGCTTGATAACCAGAATGTGTTTACAATGGTTGCATTGTCCTAGATTCACATAATCAACATTTGTGATCTTCTGTCAAGCAAAGTCAATAGGGGAAACTCAAAGGCTTCACTTAATGACCACATTGATTTGTTTAACAACAGTAGTAAAAAAAAAAGGTCATAAAATCAGGCACAGCCTAATGAATGACCATTCATTGAACCACAGATGTTCAGGTACCAATGCAGACATAAGTTTGAGGACTACTTATATACTGATTATTTCTTACAGATTGTTTGAATTGTGTTTTGTTTTTTATAGAAAGGAGCTCTAATGGAACAAGTAGCTCATCAAGCTGTAGTGATGCAGTTTATTATAGAAATGGCCAAGAGCTGTAATGTGGATCCACGGGGATGTTTTCGCCTATTTTTCCAAAGAGCTAAGGTGAGAAGGGGGCCTTTCTGTTCAACATAGAGGGAGTGGGAGGGAGGCCATTTTAAACAGTTTTTAGGAATCCACTTTGAAGCCTAGCCAGACTTTCTCCTTGGTTGTTAGATGCTAAACTGCTTTGCCTAGAGAATAGTTTGGTGGGATTATTGCTATTACTGTTTTCATTGTCATTATTTCAATCAATGGCCACCCATCTTAAAAACAGTAACTCTGGGTAGCTAATAGGATAAAATAAGAATCAATTAAAAACACAATCATATAAGTAAGCATGGTGGCAGCCGCATATAGCACTTCCTAGGTATCATTTCTTTATAGATGGAATCCATATGCCTTTTCGGTTGGACCTTATAGCATGTTTCTCCCAAAAGAAGGCCAGATCTTATTTTCTTTTGACCTCTGAAAAAACAACTAGGCCTTCTTTTTGGAGGGTTCTAATTATTGATTCACCTCGCGGAGGTGCCACTGACAACCCCGCCCAGCAGGAGCCCACTGTTGGCCCACTTATTCTGCGACCTCAGAAAAAGGCGAGACAAGTGTCAGGGTGTGCGAGGCCTGGTAAGTAGGACAGCTCCATCTCCCCCATTCCCCCCTAGCTTATTTTTTACCTGTGTGCCTCGCCCCGCCCCCTGGGGCTTAATTTGATCACATGTGCTCAAAAACATGATAGGGCTTCTTTTCAAGGTGGGTCGTCTTTTTGGAGAAAAACTGTATTTTTATCCATCTTCTATTAAAAACTGTTCTCACCAAACCATGGACATTGTTATCTCATAGGGTTTTGTTGTATTGCTTGATCAGTGGTAATAATTTTCAACAATTTTCAACAAATACCTGTTGACAGTAAGCTGTTTTAAAGGGCATTGTAATGCAAATTCATTAATAAGAATGATGGCTTCTGCATAATGACACACAAGCAAATGGACTTTAAATTCTCCTTATCTCTTTTCACTTCCTCAAGCACAATCCAAACCTATTCTAAAAATTCTTCATCTTTATAGGGACCCATTTTTATACTGTTTTATATTTAACTGATTAAGTGAATGAAAGATTATTTCCTAAATTATGTATGAAAATATGAATGCTATTCACGCAATATGAATCATACAGTAGCAAAAATACAAGTGTCCATTCATCCTATTGAAAAGATTATAAGGAGGGGGGAAATTTGTTTTGTGAGCAGCGCTTTTACTATTTATGGATGGTCAGATTGGATGTTTTCCCCACTAAGAATATTCGTTAGAGACATAGCTTTAATATGGCTAAATAAATTTGTGTAACAAATGTTCTGAGACTTCAGGAAGTTTAAAATGTAATTACTAGCACTTATTTAAATTAGTAGTAATTTTATAATTGTAGATTAGCTCATTTTTAATTCAGTGCATATGAGTAAAATGCCAGAAGACTTGATAGCTCTAGGGTATATTCTGCCATTCTAATTATACACTTTTAGTTTAGTCTCTTTTTGGGCTGAATGTAGGAAACTGATAGCTAAAATAATTATCTACTGATGGCCTTGCATATAAACGATTATGAAAAGGTTTTTCTGAAAGATATGACGGGAATGTAATCAGGTGGAGGTGGCCCTCAATCCATTTTGCAGGCACCTCCTTAAGGGGCAGAGGAATAATACAATTACAGAGTTGGAATGGACCTTGGAAGTCTTCTAGTTCAGCCCTGCTGAAGCAGGAAACCCTATACTATTTTAGACAAGTGGTTTCACTTGCAATATACAATTACATATTAAAGAGAAAAGTTAAAAGAGAAATATTGAGAGAATTTAATTCTGTCTATTACAGCTGAGCACAGTTCAGTATTTTAAAATATTTCTATATCTAACAAATTTGGTAGGACAAAGATTTTACATAGTTTGCAAGTCTAATGGTATATCATAAGATTGAGAAAGACAGGAGTCATTAGATTTTTTTTTTCTTCATGTGGCAATTTATTCCATTCTTACATCCTCCCTAATGGCTATGTTGATGAAAATTATGGGCACTGGAATATAAATGATGTGGAGGGGAAGAAAAATGCTTGGGTTATAAATTACATTGTTTGAATAACTTTCATCAGGATTTGAACATCTGTCGCTGATTAATCCTCCACTATGATTAGCCAAAGTAAAAAAAACAACAACCACACCTACCTAGACAGAACAAAAACAAAAGTAAAAAATGTGAAAATCTACGCTTATCTGAATGTAATAGATTACATGATTAACTCTAATATGCTTGGCTGCAATGTCTCATTTTTTTATCACAAAACGTTGAAAATTAAATTGCAGGGTTATTTAATTGCTTTTGTGTTTGTTTGACAGACAGGGGATGAAGGCTATTTGGAAGCTTTTAAAAATGAACTGGAAGCATTCAAATCAAGAGTGAGGATTTGTTCACAATCCCAGAATTGTCAAGCTATGCCTGTTCAGAATCCTTTATTTCACAATGATCTGAATTGTATAGGTGGACTTGCTCCTCAGGTAGCTTTTGTTTAATTGTATTATTGGAGTAACAAGAAAAAAATCTTTACTTCCCATCTTCTTCTTTGTATTACTTCCCTACTTTCCTTCTCACAACCCATGGTAGAAAGCTAAGGCTCGTTTGAATGTTAAATAATTAATATATATCATTTCACCAAGTAGGTTGAATGAAAAGAACAAAAGCTAATGTTTACATTTATTTATTTATTATAAAAATATCCTGCCTTGGCATCCACTGTCTCTCTACCTGTAGTCTCCGTGTTGCAGTATTTTCCACTATTTTTAAAGTGTGGCTTCTGGTTACTACAAAGTTGCCTATTATAGCAAGAAGCCAATCATTCTATCTGTTACAATGAACTGGGCATTTTTCCCCAGTTAGTTTAGTTCATTGGATGATTCATTTAAGATACAGCTCTCCAGCTGCCATCTTCACTAATGTGTGTGTGTTTCATAAGCTAATGTGCCTGATTAAAATATTGAGCAGGACTATTTCCAGAACAGCTGGCAGAGGAATTCCTCACATAACGTATGTCTACTGCACACCATTGTAATCTCTGCTCGGACTCTGCATTCCCTAACTTAGTTTTTTGGGGTGCCATGTCAGTTCCTGTTACATAATCAGTTCCTGTGCTAAAATAACTTTATTATTTTTTTAAAAGAGCAGTTACTTGCTTAGCAATAATACATGAAGGAAATTCATACTTGATTCATGAAGTCAATGAAGCACTTTGTGGGACGCAGTCCACCTTTTGAATATATTTTCCCTTATGAAAAACTAAAGGGAGGAGGAGATAGCCCTCTTTTTCTGTGATAGCCCTCTTTTTCTGAGATTTTTACTTATTCCTCTTTTTCCAGTTTTTTTTTGTGAAGGACTATAATATTGAAGACATGGATAGAGCCATTCAGAAGCTTTAAGTATTATTTTCATTCATTGCCTGCTGGCTTTTTGTGGGAAATCACAGGCAGGAATTTGGTTAGCATAATCTCAGAATGGTTCCATTCCTTGTGGAAATTAGCTTATCTACCTTTAGTCCAGTATAGTTTGAGATGTGATGACAATGTAGCTTGAGTGAAGTGTCCACATGTCCCACCCATGGTGTAAAAAAATGCAAATCTGCAGCAGAGATTTAAATTAAATGTTTTTCAGAAATTGATTTCTGACTTGTGTGTGCTCTTCGTTGCAGAATGCAGAATCGCTTCAAGGCTGCAGTTTGCAGGGTTTAGTGGTACACAGAGAGGAAGAAGAAGCTAAAATGATGGATACAGTATAGTACTCTTAAGACTGAAGCCAAGTACACTTCTTTCCAAGAGAAGAAGACGGCAATTTTCTTAAGACTTCTTTTTATGGGTGCTGCACTTTATTTTGAATGGAGGGGGGGAATTGTTTTGTTTTGAGCTTCTGGAGAGAGAGAATAAGGCAGAAACACACATCATTTTCTCTGAAAAACAAATGTGCTGCTATCTTTCTTCCTATGTTTCTTACTTTTAAGAAAGGGATGTTCTTGTAATTTGCTGAATGTGAAACTACGTTTTCTGCTACTGCTAAAATCTTGCCTTTTAATTTTAGAAATCAAAGTATGAGAAATCTGCACAGTTGCAATGTTTACAATTGATTCCTTCAGGAATCTGCTTTAATCTTATTAGATACTACCCAAGAGTTGCTGTGGATACTAAAGATCATTGTAATGTGTTCTGTTGCTTGCATCCTAGGCATTCAAATCTGATTTTATCACAAAAAGCAATAAATCTATGATTGCTATTGGTGTTGCATCTCTGGATGGCTCACACAAAAGCACTAGCCATTTATACTACAGGGATGTTTTTTACTGTTTCTGAACGAGAGCCTTCTGTATTTTATTTTGATCCTTACATATCTTGATGTGTAAGTGGCCATAGTGGAATTATAACCAGTATTTCTGGAGATAGATCTGCACATGTCACAGAAAGTTTAACTTTTCTTAGTCTTGGAAATGAGAACAATATGACAAACATCAGCCATTGCTGAGTGTTTCATCAAGTGCCAAATTCTGATTTTTTTTCCCCTCTCACAACTGAGCTTACAATCTTTTATTTGGTAAACTGTTGAATGCCTCAAAAGAAATAATCAGTGACTATTTTAAAACCAAACAACCCAAATAGCCATGAAATTACTTTGGTACAGACTTGGCTCTGAAATGATCAGACTATGTAAACCTTTTCTTATAAATTAAATACTGAAAAACATTTTCTACTATTCTACCCATCTGCTTCTACTCTTGATGTAGCAGTATGTTAAAATACAACTTTGTAAATGCTGTCAGTACATAATTGCATTCAATGAGTAGTCTTGAAGCATCACAGTTCTAGTGTAAGGAAGGATTTGTAGAGTCTATCCAAAAATATACTTGCCTATGATAAAATCCCTAAGAAGCAATATTGATATGCAAGATAAGAGTGATGTGATTGACCAGGGCTTTGTTGCTTTCATTAGCCTCCTAAATTTCTCTCCTTTAAACAGAATATTGACAGTGGGAACTACTGAGTAAAAATATCCGAGTCTCAACTCCTTCACACAATCTTCCCAGAATTGACAAAGTTCCTTTTGGGTCATGTTTTTTGTATTGAATGCAATTTCATGTTGCTTTTCTAATTAAAGAAAGCCATAATCTCTCCAGGTCTCACTTAGTACTATGACTTGGGGCTGCTTCCTTCTTTAAATGTCATAAGTGTAGAGGCTGATCTATCATTCTGGATGTTCTCCAGAATAGCTTCAAATAGTGGGGTGTTCATAAGAGTAAATCATGATTAGTTATTTCACATTTCTGAAAATCTAATCCAGGTCAAAATGAGATACTGATTTTAAAATTAATATTCAGTGTTTGATTGAGAAGATACTTTTATGCACTGTGGATAATTTTTTATATGTAGCAAGGGAACATCCATGCTAGAATTGGCTAACAAGCAATCTGTGAGGTGTCTTGGGTCTTGATTATTTTAATTATGATGAAGTCTGTATTTAACAAATTGGTTCAGATGACAAAAGATCAGATAGGCCTTGATGATACTAACTGTGTAACATAGAGAATCTTATTTGCAAGAAACTAATTCTGTAAATCTTTAAGACCCTAATTTATGCAGGCATTATACATTGCAATTTAATCAGATCATTTTGGGTTGAGACAATAATGTGTGATTCTGATTTTAACTGAGTAAGAAATGATGGTTGATTATGCTCACAGAATAATGGAATGGAGGAAATAAGTCTTGAGAAATAGAGAATTGTATTGAAGCATCGCTTCTTTTAAGTTCAGCCAGTACTGAACTTCAGTACTGTTTTTAAATGGTTGTTACATTGTAACTTTGTAATATACTTTCTTAGAGATCACTTTTTATACTTTTCAACTTCAACTTTGTGGCCTCTCTATATTTCTAGGTACTTTTGCATGGTCATGTTTTCAGTTTTGTGAGAATAGAAAAATATGGTTGGGAGCAAAAACTGGATTTCTTTTCTGTTAGGTCTGCTCTTGGGAAAATTAATCTGTAGGCAAAGTAATTTGGAGCAAGCAGGAAAAAAGCCCCTAGTGATTTAAGCAGAAAAACAAAAAAATGGCATTTTAAAAAGTCAAGTAGAACAAAATTAGGAGGAGTGAAGCAAAACTAATCAGTATTTCTTTCCTAAAATAAATCTCACTTCATTGGAGCATGGGAGTGGTAGGGTTCTAATATAGAAAATATAGTGTGTTGCAATATTGGCAAAAGCAGTCTCTGAAATTTTCCAATGAAATTCTCATTTAGCTGCAAGTAGGCTGAGATAGTTACATTTTTTCCCCACAGTTTTAATGAAAGCAATAGAAAATAATCTCCATTTAGTTCCTTGTGGATAGGTTGAGTTGCATTGTTTAGAATTTCAGACCAATCCCAACACAGTAAATCAGCAACAAGTTTGTGAAATGGCTTTTAGCTACCTGTATTACTACTGTGGTTTTAATGTTGCAGAATCAGTGACAAATATGAAACCAAATTTGATAAGAACAAGGGAGCAACAAGAATATTAAAGTCAGTAGAACTTTTTTTTGCATTGAAATGTTAAGTGTACATGAGAAAGCAGTATCCAACTTCATCTAGGTAATACTCTGTTATTAGAAAGAATGTTCTGAACTCATCTTATTTCTAAGATGGTAATTGAACTGGAAATAAATTCTTAAAGCAAGAGAGTAATCTGGCAGAAGAGAAGTTGGATCTGTTTTATGTAAATATTTGGCCATCCACATAGTATAGAAAAATAGCCATGGCTGTCTAATGTGGGTTTTTACCTATTTTTCTAGCAATCTGATTAAGACGAGTGTAAACATTTCAATTTTTGAAGACAAAAAATAACAAGTACAAAATCTGGGCACTAAAAAGTGCTAGTTAGCTGGCTTGCAAAATGGGTTGGGAAATAATACTCATTTTTGGATTGTTCTGGGCATAGCTAAAGAAAGAATTAAACTGATACACATTAAGAATTGTGTTTTATCTGACAACATTGTTTTGCCTGTGATTTTTTTCCATTCTGTCTCTGTATACACCTTCTCATCCTAACATCTGTTTTTTCACAATCATGTTTGTTTTGTTGATAATTTCATTAATATGTTTTTTACAGCTGTTGTATAATCCAAAGATTCTGAAACTAAAGCCTATGAGCAACTTTATTCTATTCTGAGACAGATGACGTCAGGCCTGTATTCTGAATTTTTCCCTCCATTTGGCTGACATTTAGGGTAGTAGAGGCTGTTTTAAGCAAGGCTTTTTACCTGTGTGGGATGGGATTTTGATTTTTTGCTGTTTTCAAAGTCAAATACAGAAGGAGTATGAACAGTGACGCTGATCAAAGCTAAAACTGACAAAAATTATACTGGCATCATAGTCCTTTGCTTATTAAAAAGGTGTATTCATTAAAGGCAAGATTACATTTGTTAAAATATGAGTTATGTTTGTCCTTTTGATTTGCAGAATAAACCATTTTCAGTGATCCATAGCCACCTCGTATATTTCAAGCACTTGGTTGAGGGGAAAAGTGAGAACTGCTGATTTACCTGAGTTCTAGCCAATTTGCCTTGTGACTTCATTAGATTGTTCTAAAGCAGTTTCCAAATCTTGGAAACTACCAGGTGTGCAGACCAACTCAAAGTCCATACATCTGGCCCTCCCCACTGCTGCAGAACACTTTTCCAAAGCCTTAAGAAGAGGGCAACGTGGCAAATTTTGCTTCATGGTCTGAAATATATTGTAAATATAAGATTGCCCCATATGAAGTTTGGAATTAAAATATAAGTTGCTATTAATAAAATAACTGTACTTTTGCTGTAATGTGTTTGATTTAATCATAACTTGAGACTTTATCCAGAATCATGATTTTAATAAAGGAAGCACATTTCTGTTCAGGAATGTATGGTGTAGAACCATCTCATGAAAGGGCAGTTAGCATGGGAATGCATTGCTTTCTTTTTCACATTAACTGCTAAAAGCCAAGATGGGCTGGCTGGCCCATGTTTTTTTGATCTTGTAACCTACCTTAAATCTTTGTGATCTTTCCCAACTGCTAAGGACTTCTACTTTGAGCTTAGTATTTGTAATTAGAATACAATAAGAGTTGAAAGGGACCTTGGAGTCTTCTAGTCCAACCCCCTGCTCATTAAATGAAAAACAGATGATCTATGTGTCCGTTATAAGGATAGGCAATATACCTAGCACTCTGGGTGACTGAGTGCCAAAGACACGGCTGGTTTTCTGGAGTTTGAGGATTCTCATTTTCTTTAAACCAGGTTAAACCTATTATATGTTAATGCTCTATGTTGTATGTTAATTCATGTTTCCTATCAGCAATTGTCATAAAACTGTGATTAATTTTCAGAAAGTGTGACAAGAGATGGCTTGACGGAATACACTTGCTTTTCACTTGCCCAGTCCTAGCCCGGTGGCTGTGTGGGAAAATATTGCCATGAACTTGTCCTTTCAGAAAGCAACTTAGAGTGAAGAAAAATGGTGGTGGAAGGAAAGAAATTAGTATTCTGACTGCATCTTTGTTGTCACCACTTCATCTAACCTGCCTTACTAGGCTCTAGTTTTCCATATGCTCTTATCTCTTGCCTCACCCCATCCCCAAACTCCAAAACAGAAAACCCCATTTCTCCCAGTTTACTGCCCTCTTCTTGCATTCACATCTTTGTTAGATCAGTGAACAAAAGGATTCAAGGCACCCTTTGCAAAAAGCCGATACATAACTGATAACGGCTTAGAAATTCTTTTTCTATGTGGTAATTCGGATATAGCTGAAACTCGGTGTACCACGTTAGCTCAATTTATTCCAGCCTGATGTGTTTCGCTAAAACAAAAGACAAGAAGCTCAACTTTGTCTTGTATCCCAAATTACAATGGGAAGGCAAGTTGCAAATATATAGAAATATTTCCTCTAATATGAGGAAAATAGACCTATTAAGAGACTAGCTTTGAATCATTTGAAGAGTGTCAAATTGGGGGGTGGGGGAGTGGGCTTTCATGTAGGTTTTTTTTGGTGTTTTTTTTGTACTATTACCCATTGGCTGCAATTCTGGGTTCAACTGCAGATTCAAAATATAAGGGCCGATTCTCCTCCTTCCTCTGGTGGGGAATGGTCAGGCCCTTCTCCCATGCTGTGCATTGTTCCACCAGGTTTAAAGTGTCTCCACTCCTGTTTAGAAACTGCATGAATCCATTGGTGAGGTCATCCCACAGCACAGGTGAGGTATCAGTATAATGATGATACACAGTTTACCTGCCTGCCCAAATAATAATGTGGAAGTTCAATCTTTGTTGTCTCAAAAGGTGTGAGGTTTGAAAGGAAAACAACAGCATTACTTCCACTCTAGCAAGACTGAGTGGTTATGAATATTAGGGCTTTCTTGTTCTAGGGATTTGCTCTGGGTGGGGTTGTGCTACCCCAAACAAAAGCTGTGCACAATCCTCCTGGATTCATGGTTTCTCTTCGAGGAACTGGTAGCAGCCTTGGCTAGGAGCCCCTTTGTGCAACTTGTTTGTGCCAATTTTGCCCATCCCTTGACTGGTGGGCTCTGCTCATGATCACTCATGAGCCTTGGTCACCTTTGCAAAATATGCTTTAGATGGGATGGC
>JANHFK010002282.1:90214-102501 GCA_036250565.1 Sibynophis collaris | reverse complement strand
AATGGGGATTTTTCAGTATCCTTCCCCTGCCATGCCCATCAAGCCATACCACGCCCACCACGCCACACCCACAGAACCGGTAGTAGAAAAATTTGGATTTCACCACTGCCCAAAGGTACCAAAGTTCTGATGGCCATCCTTCCCCATGGTCGCATGACTGCATTGTGAGCACTTGGCAACTAAATTGACAGCCATTTGCAGCAGCTCCCAGTCATCTGACTACATGTTATAACATGAAAACTGGCATTTACTGCATAGTGAACAATGGGTATGTCACAAAAAAATCATAAAAACAGGTCTGGTCACATGGTGATCTGCTGTGCGATAATGACAACTTACGACTAACGGAGAGAGGCTCCATTACAGTTATAAGTCGAGAATTACCTGTAGAGGCAACAATGAGAGAAAGCAAGATGTTTCTTATTCCTCTTTTTCCCCTTTGGGGTCTTCAAGTCAATTTTGTCATATATGGAAAAGTCATCTTGCTTTTTCAGACTTTGCTTGCAATTGCCTTCTTCCTAGAGCTCAGAGAAAGTGTTTGGCCCCAAGCCATTCAGGTGGCTTCATGCTTAAGGCACGACTAGAACTCAAGAGTTTCCTGGTTTCTAGTCCAGTGCCATTAATCGCTATATCAAAATGCCTCTCTTTCTACTAATACAAAATTAAAAGACTCCCTCTGAAAATATGAAAGCATGGATATAATCAAACATGAGCATGGAGGAAGAGCTATTGGTAAGAGTGCAAAGACAGGAGACAGGAGTAGCATTCTTCATGCAGGTAGGACTTAAAAAAGGATTGAAAGGGATTACAGAAATGCAAAATCAATATATAGTCATGAGACACACCTGTGTGATTTTAAGCAAACTTAATCTCAGCTTAATTGGTTCTTAGTTATACAGATTCAGATGCAAACACAGACTCCATAACAGCTTCTCTATTTTCTCCTAGACAACCCCATGAGTTGGAAGACAAAAATCCATGCTTAGGTTTCCTTTCTCACTGTTTGCAGAGCATACAGTATCTGAAACATCCCTAAGTTGTTGCAGAGATGTTAAAGAGAAAGTATGAAGACTAAATATTGCACATTGAAATGTGCTTACCAGTAATACTCCAGGACAGGTTTGGTTTCTGCTTCATAAGATTTCAATCTCTTCATAATTGTTTCCGGTTTATCGTCATCACGCTGAACAAGAGGCTCCCCTGTGTGATCATCACGGCCCTGTTTATGGGAAAAGGAAAGTTCCCTTCTATGAATGATAGCAGTTACACATGGGTTTTCTTCTATGGAATCTCCAGGCTCTCTGGTTTTTGACTTATGCTATAATACCAATAGCATGTAGACTTATATACCTCTTCACAGTGCTTTACAGCCCTCTCTAAGCGGTTTACAGAGTCAGCATATTGTCCCCAATAATCTGGGTCCCCATTTTACCGACCTCAGAAGGATGGAAGGCTGAGTTAACCTTGAGTTGGTGAGATTTGAACTGCCGAACTGCAGCTAACAGTCAGCTGAAGCAGCCTGCAGTGCTGCACTCTAACCACTGTGCCACGTCAGCTCTATAAGCTGCTACTCCCGCCCTCATTTTTATCACAGAAGTTAGCACATCATGTAACAGGCGGTATTCTTTATATTTAATAAATTAATATTCAGCACCCGTGCAATAGTCCAAGAAATCTCTTGAGCAATTAAGAGACAGGTTTAAAATATTGGGCAGGAGACAATGACCGTTTCTATGGCAATTAAAAGGCTGTATTTTATGACATGATCTTTCAAAAAGATGTGTCCAATCTTTTTTACTGCATGCTAATGTTGTTACTATTATTACAAAGTTTGGTCAGTGCTGATTTCTATAAAACACTATTATTGTAGGTACACGAATATAAAAACAAAATTGGAAGTTGGTAAAAAAAATCAAGTTATGGACTGAACTAAAATGGCTTTATGGAGGCATTACTGACATACATGTAAGGTAAATTATCTGTTTCTAGATTTTTTGTTACTTGAAAAAAATATAAAAGCTATTAAGAGTCTGATTAAAATACTCTTAATGAAAATATTGCTCAAATGTCACCACTACCAATTCTTACTCTGCCTTTTAATTTAAAAAAAAAAATGATACTCTCAGCAGGCTGTCCTGTTGCATCTGCAACATTTTAAGACGACCTCCACAAAATCCCCGAAGAAATATTGTTAAAAATAATAATAACTGAAATCTGATGTTAGTTTATTTCAGCCATTTTAAAATAACTTTTATTTTTAAGTCTGAAGCCCAGTATCAAAAGCTTCTTGACCCAGCAGGCTGATACTTCTATTTCTTTTTTAATTACCAATGGTATACAGTTTCTGGAAGTGATATCCCTACATTGTGATGATTGCAAAAGATGAGCAATTTTCCACTAAATGTAGTTGTCCAGATATCGTTAAATCATGTCAGCTATGACTAATATTTACTCATCACAACAGAAGAAAAACAACTCTAACTCTAATCCCAGCCTACCTCCCAGAATTATTTAGACAACACAACTCTATTTTGATTACAATCACAATGAACTTTTTTCAAGGGTTAGCAACAGAGAGGATCAGCCAACATTTAGCACACATTTGCCAAGCTTAGCAGCTGACCGGAAACGATGGGATTCGATGTACAAGTTGGTGAACACTCATGAACAGCAGATAGCTTTCAATATTTGTTTTTGCATGGCTGCATTAGATATAGGCACAACTTACGGAGACTTTGGGAGGGTTGAATTCAAGATTGTACACCCTGCCGCTAGCAGGATGAATCCAGCGTGCAGTCAGACGTTGCTTGATGGTCTCAAAAGGCACATCTAAAACAATCACGGTGTCAATTGGACACACCTTATCCAGCGATTCAGCCTGTGGGACAGTCCTGGGGAAACCTGTAAAAAAACAAAATGCCATTGCAAATAACTAAAGGTACAAAAATGAGCTGTCAGTATGATGGAGTCCAATCAGGCTGATGGCAGGAGCTGAGGGGGTTTTCTTTGATTCATGTTTTTAAGTAATTAATTTTGTTTGTTTGTTTATATCTCACCTTTATTATTTTTATAAACAGCTCAAGGCAGTGAACATATAGAACACAGCTTCTTCCTCCTATTTATTCCACAACAACAACAACCCTGTCAGGTAGGTTGGGTTGAGAGTGAGTGACTGGATCAAAGTTCCCCAGCTGGCCTTCATGACTAAGGTGGGACTTGTTCATCGTCTTCTGCTTTCAAGCCTCGTGCTTTAACCCCTAGACTAAACTGGCTTTCTCTGATTAATTTTTCTAGTTCTTTGTTTTTAGTTCAATAATATTTAATCTTTAGTAAAATATTTTTTAGTTCTCTAATGTTTCTTTGATTAATGTTGCTAGTTCTTGAAGGAACAAAGAAAGCTACGCAAGTACAGCCTGATAAGAGAACTGGTTCAAATTTGTCAAGGGCGAGGATTCTCTTTTCACGTACATGGACTTGAACTTTAGTAACTTGTAAACTCATTATAATGTGAGACCTCCTGAATATGTAGATGAGCATTAAGAAGTTCAAACTAAAAAATTATGGGATGTTATGTGCTATATGCATGCGGCACCAGAGATATGTCAAATGATATTAACCAGCAAAAGAACTCACTCCAAACCCTTTATGATCGAAGTGATTAAAGTTAAAGTGACTCTCCACCTGAGGGGTTCTTGGTGCTCTCCAAGCTTCGGTTCAGACTTATACAAACTTTTCATTACCCTAGCTAGGTAATATTATCTGATAATGTTATCTAGTTTGGGTAATTTTCAAGAAAACAAATAATCTTGAAGAGCACCAAGGACCTCCCTATTTCAACCCTGAGCTACAGATATTCTCCTTTGTTGATTCCCCACCTTTTTAAGGGGCTCTTCAAATGGGGGAGGTGCCCTCTTTGTTTGTGTACATGAATAAAGAATAAATTTTTAGTCTACCTTTCTGACTTGGGTTCTGTTTGGCAAGGCATGCCAGGCTTACATATCTACCGATGTTTACGGCTAACATATCGTCACTCTTCTCTTACCGAGTATGGCTTGGTCTGTTTATTATTTGGAAACATTTATACCCACGTGTCAAAAATGGATATATTTTGGAATATTCCCATCTAGCGCTGCATCATTTCATTTAAAATACAGTACCCTGATAGTTTCTATATAACACTTCATTTCAACTAAAACACAAACCATTGTTGGATCTAACCAGATCTCAAAATCCACCTCCTCCTTGGGAGCATGTTCATATTTAACCATTACGTTCACTAAGCATATGCTTCAGAATTCAACGGAAGGTTCTTTTTTTCAGCCTTTAAAACTATCACAATCTGGGCCACCTAATCTCATACAGACTATTTTGCAAAGTGTTGCAGAATTCTTAATAATAACCACACTGTTTAAGAAATTGTGACAGTCAAAGGCCATGTACCTGGAAGGCTTCCTAACTTGGGAAAAGTCAGACCAGAAAACTTATCTTGGCTGTCTAAATGACAGTCCCTATACCATTTAAATAGGCAATGAAGCTTTATCTCTTGCCTGAATAGGTATCAAAGAAAGAATTTAGAATTCCCAAGAGACAATATTCCTTTCCATTGCCTTCATCTGGCATTTTTTCATCTTGATTTATATAGCTCAGAAGGTTATTATCAGCCCCTCAAGATGATCCAAACAAAAATGTATCAGGGGCTTGAACAGACTTTTATATCCTTTCCTAACAAAGCTCTTTTATATCCCATATTAAAGAATCCAACTTGGATATATGTGTGTGTATGCCTTCAAGTCAGTCTTGACTCATGCCAATACCTTATCATCAACCAACATCCTATGTTTAACATATAGGGTTCACTAGCTGGAAACTACCTTTCAATTTACAAAAAGGTACAACGCAAGCTCTCACCATCCAGCAGCACATGGTTCTGATCTAGCGTTTTCAGCTCACTTAGCATCAGTTGGGTAATGACGTCATCAGGAATCAATTGCCCCTTTTCAATATATGACTTAGCCAGTATGCCAATTTCTGTGGAAGCAAGAATGAACAGAAAAATCTTAATGAGGTAGGATCTTGCAATTGTGTTATAGTTTTGTTTTGTTTTGCTCTCACTAAACATTCATCTTTTATTGGTGGGGAAATGAACAATTAAAAAAAAAATCCCCAGAAAATCAGGTCTTATTATAGACTACACCTAAAGGTTGCTATCAAACTAAGGATGAGCACATTCAGTAAAGGTTAAAGAAATATAGGCCAAAAAAAAAAAATCCTCTTGCAAAACCAAAATCAAACTATTCTTGCTCAAAATAAGCATTCCTCAAATTATTAACTCTTTTTTGAGTTTCAGTATTTATGGATGACAGATAGCTTCTTGTTCCTCTTTCCCTCCATAGCTGAAATCTTTGCTTTTTGGCTACTGTAGCTAATTCATTCCTTTCCTCTCCTTTTACATTTACAGACTGTTCAATTCCATCTATTGCCCTGTTCAAGTCACTTCATTAAATTTCCATTTTGTTTCATTGGACATTTTCCAGATCAACTACTTAATGGGCTATTAAGGTTGTTTATGGCCATGCAGCTTGGTTTGGAAGTGTACCACAACTTGGGATGATTTCGGCTTCTAAATAAGCATTGGTAGATCAAATAAGGCACTAATGAATTGTTGTGGTTTACTTCAGCATTTAGTGATTGTAGAGAGAGCCTAGACTATACAACCACACTTGCAAACTGGCTGTCATAATAATATCTATTACATGTTTACATTACAACATGTTTCTTTTGAAATAACATGCCTTCCCACTCTATCACTTTATTTTTAACTGCGTCATTTCAGATTTAATTTTATCATTTGCTTATGCTTCTGTTTTTTTGGAAAATCAAGAAACAATTCCAATTTGAAAGAAACATTAAACAAATGATAAAGGTAAGACGAACTATAAAGCTGGAAATCTGCATGTGTATTTAGTTGCTTCTACCGACAGAAGGAGTCAGCAACTTAGTATGATGCTTCAATAGCAAAGAGCAGGAAGTGCACCCAATAATTTCACACATAAATTCTTGAAACCACATTTCCCTGAACACAGTAGTGTTTCCTACTGCCTGTGTAAGTTTTAAAATATACTGAATTTAACAAAATGTATGGCAACTTGAAAGCCTGGTTCATGAATTAATTTCAAATACTTTGGCCACCTAATGAGAAGGAAGGACTCACTGGAGAAGAGCCTAATGCTGGGAAAGATTGAGGGCAAAAGAAGAAAGGGACGGCAGAGAATGAGGTGGATGGAGTCACTGAAGCAGTCGGCATGACCTTAAATGGACTCCAGAGGATGATAGAGGACAGGAAGGCCTGGAAGAACGTTGTCCATGGGGTTGCGATGGGTCGGACACAACTTCACAACTAACAACAAAGTGTATGACATATCATACATGGACTAGTAATATATATATATATTAACATTTCATCTAGATTAGTAGAACACAATAAAATATAAATGTTAAAAAGATCTATGTTCAACTACCAATGTCTAGGCCATCTTAATCATTGAAGCTCACCATCACAGGAAGGTTGCAGGAGGCCATCGCAGCCGAAAACTGAGCTCAGGAGCCCTTTTTCGCTGGCAGAACTCTCGGGCCACCACAGGCACTCCCAACATGAGTGACATCGAGCTGGTCATGCCCATCCCAGCTACGCCCATCCTGGCCCCCCAAGGTCAAACACAACCCTGATACGGCCCACAATGAAATCAAGTTTGACACCCCTGTTATAGAGAAAGGAGAGCTCATGAATTGCTCAAGCAAATTGCTCCTGCCCTGGTCTAAATCTTTGCTCTGTTCTCTTATTGCTCAACACACTTTCTGCAGAGGCTAATATGCTCCAGGAACAGCAAGACTTTAAACTAGCGAAGTCACTGACGTTAACCTTTAAGTGTTGGTACAAGTAAACGTTTAACTTATATGAACTTGAAACTATTTAAACTGGCTAGATGCCTTCAGGGCGTGCAGAGGAAATTCTGCAAGCAAAATAACAGGGTTATCTTTTAGTGACTTTATGTTAGCCTTTAGAAATCTAAAAAGTAATCCAGTACATATCTATCACTTTGTATTTTTTAACATATTCATATTTTGGGCAGTTTTTTCCTCTCTATTTATATTAAAGGTAGACCTCGATTTAGAACAGTTTATTTAGTGACCATTACACGGTGATTGAAAAAAGTGACTTATGATCGTTTTTCACATGACCATGTGATCAAAATTTGGATGCTTGGCAACTGGTTCATATTTATGACAGTTGCAGTGTCCTGGATCACCTTCTGGTGATCAGCTGATCACCTTCTATGTCCTTTTGACAAGCAAAGTCAATGAAGAAGCCAAATTCATTTAACAACCATGTTACTAGTTTAGCAATTTTAATGATTCACTTAACATCCGTTGCAAGAAAAATCGTAACATGAGGCAAAACTCACTTAACAAATGTTTCACTTAACAACAAAAATGTTGGGCTTAACTGTGGACGTAAACCGAGGACTACCTGTACTGCTTATAGATTTGCTATGGAAAAACGAGGTTATAGTACAATTTAAAAATAATCTCAAAATCTATTTCACCATGCTATAGTATTATAGAAATTATTCTCATAAATACAATTCAAAATGTGTGTCATTTGTCAAATTCCCTACAACTCATCTTTCTAATATGGATTATAGATTAATAGATTAACGGATTATTGTAATGTGAGTCATCATAGTGGTTAATTTAGAAAATTTAGGTGTTGCAGGTTATGCATTAGCCTTCTTATTTCTATACAATATAATACATTTAAGCATGTTATGCAAAACACATCAGAGCATGATGCTCAGAAGCTAAACAGATTGTACTATCTGTTCAATTGGAAAAATTATAAACAAAGTAGAATAACCCAACACCAATCAATTATGAAGTAAACTGAATTTCAGACACAGCATATTTCTAAACATCACTTTTTTTCTTATGTTCAATCATGTCCAAGGCTGCCTGGACAAGTCTTTTCTGCAGTTTTCTTGGCAAGATTTCAGAAGTAGCTTGCCACTGTCTCCTTCCTAGGGCTGAGAGAAAGTGACTGGCTCAAGGTCACCTAGCTAGCTTTGTGCCTAAGGAGGACTAGAAGTCACAGTCTCCTAATTTCTAGCCTGATGCCTTAAACAAAACACCAATCTGGCTCTCTAAGCATCACTTAGAAATGTACAAATAAAAAGCACTGTGTTACAATACTAACAATTCAGATAACATTAAAAAATAATCATTACCAGTTAAAAGATCAGCAATATCCACATACTCCTTGGGTCTCAGAAGGCCTGCCAAACCATGGTTTTCTTGAAAAATTTGAACAGGGCAGGATTTGGGTCCAATTGAACAAGAACTGCTCTTTATTCTTTCCCCATTTCCAGTGCTAATCTAAGATGTGCCATCAGGTTATTTTTTACTCCCAGTAACACATAACTTTTCTCCAGGACAATCTATCCCTAACCCAAATACTAAATTGATGCATTAAAAAGGATGGATATGGAGATACCTACACTGATGCAAAAGGAAGATACATACATACATACCTTTAATATGGTCACTCATCAGAATACAACAATCAAATGGAACAAAATAAAACAGTTTATGTCTAGATCATGGATAAAATCAAGGAATGTCTGGTTTTACTGACAATGTAACAGAATTTGACCACATGCACGGAAATGGAATCATACTGGTCTGGTAATAATCGTATATAAAATATTTCAGAATTGCCTGGATACTTCATCAAAAGACCGTTGTATCCTTAGAAAAAAACATAATATAGTAGAACACAGATTATGGTTTTTATGGACCATTCTCCATAAGGACACAGCCTTAGTTCAGGAATTATTTTGTATCTGCCTTCAAGAACTCCTGTAGGAAGTGTATTAAAACATGCTAAGGTTAGTATCCTCCAGAGTTTAGGTCAACCGCATAGCTATCTATGTGTAGCCATCTTGCTAAGATTAGTGTCTTCCAGAATTTAGGGACAGTTGTTTAGCTATATAGCTAAGGTTAGCATCCTACATAGTTTAGGGTAATACTCTGCTATGTTTGTAAATCCATTAACTGTCCATTGAAATATTGATGTGAACTGAGCAGATGAAAACAGGAAGACAAAGGTTGCTCAGGTTAATGTCCTCCAGAGTTTGGGGACAGCTGTGTAGCTTTCTTACTAAGGTTAGTGTTTTCCAGAGTTTAGGGGCAGTTTAGGGGCAATTGCATAGCTATCTTGCTGACCCTGAGCAAAAGGATCCAGTTAGGTTTCCATATCTTAGGCACATTGCTTCAGTGCAATAAGTGTGTATCAATTAAAAATTAGAAAATTAGAAAAACCATAATACTGCCATTTTTGCTACATTGTTCTATTCCTTGTTGGTTCAAAATTTGCAAAAATTTGCAAAAAGAAAAGAAGCAAAACCTTCCAAAAAGAACAACAGCTTTAACCAGAATGCAATAAAGCAAAGCCTATTTCAATTTCAGCCAATCCTGCCTCCCTCCTTAGTACTATATTAGGAGAACATGGGGCCACTTGGAACAATTCGGAGTAGAGCCTTTGCAATAGGACCAAAGAACAGAAAGGTCCCATCTAAGCACCAAAGAGTAATTGCACATGCACTTTTGCCAAATAAAGCTTTCATACTACTCTGTTAAAAAATGAAGTCCTGTTTTTTGGGTTGGGATCTGTTTAGCATAATGGCCTTGCATACTGCAATGAACGTTTAGATTGGCGTTCTCACAAGGGTTAACAGCAGCAGAATTTATGACTTTATTCCACAACTTTGCTTTTGAAAATGAAATCAAATGCAGGCCTTAAGACAAGGGAGGCAGAGTCTGTCTTAGATTAATATTTTTCAGCCAAATGTTACCATACTTGAACATAGTTGAGGATAGTGTCCATCTCTAAAACCAGTTTGCACATCCGCCTCTATATTCTCGAACAGTTAATCCAGACAGCCAATTTGTTGGGTTGACTTTAGCACAGAGCTTTCTTATTATGCTTAGAGGCTGATGGGTCCATAGCAGGCAGTTCAGAAGTACCCTCTTTATAAGCAAGCACTCTATAATGGTTAGGCCCCTGTTGTAGGGCATTTGTGTGGTACAATCCATTTAGATGAACAGAGGAGAAAAATACAGAGGCCAGTTATTCCCAATTATGGCATAAGACTTTGGCAGCAATAAAATAATTATCTGAGGTTTATTAGGCTTGAACTGTTTTATGAGGCCTGTTATTTCAGAACTTGTAAAAAAACCCAACTTGCTAGGACTTGTTCAACAAGTCTCTGAGAATCTCAGACACGATTTAATGTAAGAAAGAAAAGGCCCAACTAGGGAACTGCTTAACATTAGGTTCTATTTTAAAATCAGGCAAATTTTCTTCTCCATAAAGTGCCCTAAAATATAGTTCCCTTATTATGTGGCTGGTAAAAGGAAAGGAAAGGAAAAAAGCTTATTAATGGAATGGGAAGCTATTAGGTGCTAACATTAGGCTTTCGATGCTGCTATTAAGTGTAGTTGGGAAACCTCAGGTATTTATCTAGGGTTGTTGTTTTTTTCAAATCTTGTGTATAAAGCTAAATCATCCCTAGGGGTTTTAAAATACACAATCAGTTCATTCTTAGCCCTAGGGCTTAGGTCCGTGATGGCAAACCTAAGGCACGCCTGCAAGAGGTGGCATGCAGCGCCCTCTCTGATGGCATGCGAGCCATCTCCCCAGTTTAGCTCTGCTGCGCATGCACGCGTGCCTCCCATCAGCCAGCTGGTCTTTGAGTCTCTACTGTGCATGCGGAGGGGGGTGTGTGCATGCAGGGGGGCACGTATACACAGGGCGAATGTGTGGGGGTCGCACGCGCATTACAGCTTGGGAGTTCGAGCATGCACGCGCTTTGGGCACTCAGTAAGGAAAAGGTTGGCCATCACTGGCCTAGGTACCCCTTATTAAATCAGGAATGAGGGACAAGCTTTGCTTTTACAGTTCACTTTCCTTAATATTTGAGCAGACAGTGACTAGAGTGACTACATTTTATAATGCTCAGTTTCCACGACAACCTTCAATTACTATAAAGTATATGTGCAATGTACTTTAGAACAGTTGCGACTCTTTACACCGATAAATCCATCTAACACAAACTAGCTCCAGCCCCAGATCAAATGCCATGTTAGCAACAGGATCCATTTCCAGAAATAGGCTACCCAATGCTGTTATCCCTGAGATACTAGAAATATTATCAAAACCAGACCGACTATTTAGGTAAACATTTTGTATAAAGGAAGTCGAATCCCTTGAGATCAGTGGTTTCCAAACGTGGCAACTTTAAGACTTGTGGACTTCAACTCCCATACTGGCTGGGGAATTCTGGGAAGTGAAGTCCACAAATCTTAAAGTTGCCAAGGTTGGACAGCCCTTATTTAAATTATAGTGCAATCAATTAGAGAAGCCTTCTCCCCACCCATAGATGGAATCTGCCAGTGTTCCATGCCAGGCTGAAATGTATTAAGATACTGCACGCTAGAAAACATGCTAAATATACCTCCACAGTGTACACACATATGTTGCTTCTTTGGGATGCATAATGGCTTGCACTACAAGCACCAGAAAAAAATATGACTAAGCTATGCTTAACATAACTAAGTAAATCTCTAAGGACTACAGTGAATTTCAACTTGCTGTGCCACAGATTTGGTCCTTCATCTAAGCTTGATTCAAGTTCTTCAATGAGGTGAAACGGTGAAAGTAAAACAGACACCAATGAAGAGTCGGTACATTAATAAAAGCACTTGTAGCACCATTTAATTTCAATACCGGTGTTTTAATGATAGTTGGGAAAGAATTATTGATGACAGTTACATATATTGCCCAAGGTATAGGGATACCATATGCTATGGAATAAATAAATGTTGGAGAAATAACAACCCCAAATCCGCAGAGAATACTGTTACAAGGCCTGACAACCAAAGCTTTATATAATAGTTGCAAGCTTTTCATTCTAGGGAGTCTTGCAGGGGTGAAATCCAGGAGGTTCTGACAGGTTCTGGAGAACCGGTAGCGGAAATTTTGAGCAGTTCGGAGAACTGGCAAATACCACTTTTGGCTGGTCCCAGAGTGAGGTGGGAATGGAGATTTTGCAATATCCTTCCCCTGCCACGCCCACCAAGCCACTCTAGGCACCAAGCTACGCCCACAGAACCGGTAGTAAAAAAAATTGGATTCCACCACTGGAGTCTTGCAACTATTTTAACTATTTTGT
>JANHFK010002282.1:74389-88593 GCA_036250565.1 Sibynophis collaris | reverse complement strand
CCAAGGATAAGCCCTTTTTACACTCTTTACAATGGAAAACAATTTGTGGGATGTGCATTTTGCTGTCTTACTTTACAATTATTTGAAGCCAAGAAAACTTGTAGCGAAGCTCCATGTCACGCTGGGAAATTGGCAGCAGAATGTACTCTTCTTTTTATTCCACATTGATGAAGTTGCTTCTCACTTTGGTGAGAGAAATCACATTTCACCATTATATACAACTCTAATATGTAATTGTAAACAGTCCTTCATTCATCTGAAAAAGCATTGTGTATGTGCATGCATTAGCTTTATTATTACATTAGTGTAAACTGGTGTTACATATACATATAACATTTAAAATAATGTAGAGAAGAGATGTCTGTCACCTTCTCATGTATGGTGAACTCTTGTTAAAGAATGTCCTGAGCTTATGCAGATTGCTAAAGGTATACTGAGTAATTAAAAAGTAATTACTCTTATCCAAACATCTTTGATCATCACTAAATATAATGTCTGACCACATCATAACCATTCAATGTTACAAATTTCAAATACAGGTAATCTTTGAGTTACGATGATTTATTTAGTGACAATTTGAAATTACAATGGCACTGAAAAAGGTGATGACCATTTTTTACATGACCGTTGTAGTATCCCCATGGTCATGTGATCAAAATTCAGATGCTTGGTAACTGGCATTTATTTATGATGATGGCAGTGTGCTGAGGTCATATGATCACCTTTTATGACCTTCTGACTAGCAAAGTCAATGGGGAAGCCAGATCTCACTTAACCATGTTAGTAACTTAAATGCAGTGATTCACTTATCAACTCTGGCCAGAATGGTTGTAAAATGGGGCAAACTCACCATCTGTCTTGCTTAGCAACAGAAATTTTGGGCTCAACTGTGGTCATAAATCAAGGCCTACTGTACCTCTGTATAACTGAAAATTCACCATGAAAAATCAAAGTATGAATATCAAACTACTCCTAAAAAGTAGTACAATAACTGATTTCAAGAATTACTTAAGGGCTTTTTGGGGCTTGGGTTCCTTTTTGACTTTGGATAAATTAAAACCAATGACACTAATATTTCATCTAGAGTTCATAAACATTTTGGTCTTGTTCTACTAAATTTAGAATATTTATTATACATTGCTGTCATTGCTATCCATTGTAAAATCAGACAGCCTTTTTAAAGATCTTAGAATGTTTTGCAAATATACACAGATGCATATTTAGGGATACAGTGTCTTAATTTTTACCTAAATTATCTGCTTTATAGATTAAAACTTAATTAAGTCCTTTCCCAATTATCTTAGGCTTGCTAAATTCTGCATTAATACTGGATTTCTAGTTGTCTATGGAGATTCTCAGTGATCCAGGTCATGGTTGTCCCAAAGATATTTTTCAAGAGGCAACTGTATTTTCTGGTTTTTCTTTGAAGACATTTTGTTTCTCATCCAAGAAACTTCTTCAGCTCCTACTGGATAGTAGAAGGATTTATACTCCTTACAGACAGCTGGTCTTTGCATTCTTTTAGAGAGTTGTTGAGGCCACCTGGAGGTTTATTTGTGTCATCAGGATATAATTGTTAAATATATATATATAATTGTTAATACCATCACTGACCAATTGGTGACACTAATTTTTGGAATGGACAACTTGACTCCAGCAATTTTTCTATAGTATTCTATTGAAATTCTATGAAATAAAATTGTCCTTATATTCTGATGTTAGTTAGAATGGAATGGCATACAAGTTTAATAAATATAATTATTATTAATCAAGAAATGAGTGTTTTAAGGTAATATTTAAATAAAGTGAAAAGCCAAGAGAGTAAAATCAATTTTAAAACTTTAAAACATTTATAAATCAAAGCAACCAGCAAAGACATGAAAATAAAACTATTTAACTGAATATTAAAATATTTTAGAATATTTTATTTAGCAATGGAAATAACAACCACTGAGATTATAAAAGGTATTTGCAAAGCAATAAATAATAATAAAGTAGACAACAGGTGAATAATTCTGGAAAAGTATACAGGTAATTCACTTTATTTAGTGACTGTTCAAAAGATGCTGGAAGGTTACAAACGGTGATCACATGACCCCGGGAAACTGTAACTGTCATAAATACATGCCAGTTGCCAAGTGCCCAAATTTTGATCATATGACCCCAGGGATGCTGCAATGGTTACAAGTGCAAAAAATGGTCATATGCAACTTTTTTCAGTGCCATTGTAACTTTACATGGTCACTAAATAAATGGTTATAAGTTGAGGACTACCTGTAAATAGGAATAAACAAGCCATGCCTTAACTATATTTAATTGAAAGAAAATAGAAGAGACTAAGGGAGAAGGGTTATAAGTGGAAGATTATGATGATTTAATAATGATATAATTAATTCTATTTATATAATAGAGTGTGTTTCGTCTCAGAGGACCCCAGAGTGCTATAATGATGTCTAGGAAGATCAGAAAAAGAGTCTGGCATCTGGATGGCAATAAGTATGCTCCAATTATCTGTAATTCCTTTCCAAAACAGATCATTGCACTTAGCCATAATATGATTAGTTTGTTTGGAGCATTCAGCATTACCTGCTGTGATTCTTCCAATACTGAAGGAACAATGTTGTCTTTTTAAGGGGAAAAAAAGAGCAGAAAAGATTCAAAATTTGATTTGAAATATACTGCCTATTTCTGCAGGACACACTAATAGCTAGCTTATCCAATCACATTTTTTAGGATAACACAATGCAGTAAATTAATACTGTGTTTCCCTAAAAATAATGTTTCCCTGGTCTTATTTTCTTTTGATCCCCGAAAAAATGGCTAGGGCTTCTTTTTGGGGGTGTCTTAATTTTTTTGAGGTGCAGGAGGCAGTGAGCGCTGTCACTTCATGGCTGCTCAGCCCCTTAATCGTGGCCTGCAGATCAGCTGAGCCAGTGAGAGCCAGGACTTCTCTCTCTCCAGGCGCCTGGAGATGTTTCCAGCGCACTTTTGCCAGCCCCAGCCCTGCCGACGGTGCCAGGCAACCTCACAACCGAGGGCCCCTCTCTTCCGCAGCTCACCTTGTTGGCTCTGTCTGGAGCAGGCGGCAATGACAGTTTATGCTCCGCCAGGCCTGGAGCTCAGGTGTTGCTCAGGCTGCTGCTACAATGAACCAGAAAGACATGTGGCCTGTTGGAATCGGCTCTCCCCCCGCCTCTACCTCGTTGCTGCTGCTAGAGAAAAAGGTGATCGTCAGGCAATGCTGGAAGATTGTGGGAAGCATATGCTTACAATAGAAGCAAAGCGCAGCCTGTCCCTTTCAAGCGATCAAATGTTGCTTAAGAAAATGGGGAGGGGGATTTTCCTGCCAATCGCCAAAAAGCATTTGTGCTGGGCTTTTTGGAGATCGGCTGTGTGCCCAGTCACCCATTCATTCATCTCTCTCTCTCTTTCTCTCTCTCCCATGCAGATTGGGAACCTCCCTGCCATCCTCCCCGGATTTGAGACGCCACTGAGAAAAGGTGGTGGAAGGAGAAGAGAGAGAGGCCAGCGGGGTCATCAGCACCTTTCCTCAGCGGCATTTCAAACCCGTGCAGGATGGAAGGGCGGCTCCCAGCCTGAGTGGTGGATTGTGGCACCGGGTGACCCGAGAGAGAGAGAGAGAGAGAGAGAGAGAGAGAGAGAGAGAGAGAGAGAGAGAGTGTTTCAGAACTCCTGGCTCTTGCTAGCTCAGCTGATCTGCAAGCCACAATTAAGGAGCCAAGCAGCCATGAGGTGACCAGGGAAGGGAAGGCATGCCTCCTGTGCTGGCCATGCCCACCCCCTTTGCTAGGGCTTCTTTTTCAGGTAGGGCTTATATTAGGCCCACCTCAAAAAATCAGGCTAGGACCTATTTGCAGGGTAGGTTGTAACACTGTACGTGGCTGCCTTATTTGCCTTAAGATTTCCGCATTGGTAATTTGTTTTCTTTAAAAAAATTAAATCCAAAGTTTACCAAACAGAAATGGATCTTCCTGACCAATAGCCACTCTTTTAACAGCATCAATTTCTTCCATATACATAGAACGTGCAGAAATCAATTCAGTTCTATAAGAACTGTGAAAATGAAACTTTAAGGCTCACAATGTTCAGACTACAATTCTAACCATGTTTATTAACCAAATAGTAAGCTCAGAGACATAAACTACAAATCTATTATGTTAAAAGTTTGTCTTGCACTTGGAAGCCGATCTGAAGCCAATGCAAAGCTGAATCTGATAGGTACCCATCAACACTCAGGCCATTGCTGTCTACATCAATTGCAGTTTCTGGGCAATCTTCAAAAACAATTACTATAAAAAAGAAAAGTAGTTGATGGCACATAATCAATGAAATGGAACTGTGAAATAAAATCTAATAACTTATTAAGGAGGAACTTGAAAAGAGGCTGCCAAAGACCAAGAAAGACAACGCAGTGGAAAGTTAGTGGAAGTTGCTAATAAGAATCTCATTGATAGAGAAGCAGAGAAATGGTGAAATGAAATCAAATACCTTAAGGATAAACATGAAAAATAACCCAACCAGAGTGACCGTAGTGGGAACAGATCATCCCTGAGGTCTGGCCAGATGGTTGCTGTGTTAGCATCAATTGGATGGCACATAATCTAAAACGGAACAGCGAGCTGAGCCTTCCTCATATATGGGTAGTCCTCAATTTACAGCCATTCGCTTAGTGACTGTTCAAAGTTACAATGCCAATGAACAAAGTGATTTATGACCAGTTTTAACACCTACAACTGTTGCAGCATCCCCATGGTCACATGACCAAAATCCCAGCACATGGCATCTGACATGTATTTATGAGAGATGCAATGTGCTGGTTATGAATAGAGCTAGAAGGTCTTTTAGTCCAGCCCCTTACTCAAGCAGGAGACAACCATACCATTTCAGATAGGTGGCTGTCCAGTCTTTTCTTAAAAACTTCCAGTTTGCATATTTACAGTTTGCGTACTATGTTTTAAAAGTTTGCATACTATTCTATGCATGCAAACTTTTATAAAATGCATACAAGATAGTCTTCAACTTATGACCACAATTGAGTCAAAAATTTCTAAAAGTTGCTAAGTGAGAATTTGTTAAGCGAGTTGTCCCATTTGACAATCTTTCTTGCTACAACGGTGCTTTTTCAAGAGGCAACTGGACCTTCTTGTTTTTCTCTGTTTCCCCATGTCATCCAAGAAGCTTCTTCAGCTTAACAGTTGTTAAGTGAATCACTGCAGTTAATCAGAACAGAGCTGGAAAGGATCTTGGAGATCTTCTAGTCCACCCCCCTGCTCAAGCAGAAGATCCTATACCGTTTTCAGATAGATGACTGTCCAGTCTTTTCTTTAAAAATCTCCAGTGATGAAGCCCCCACCACTTCTTGAAGGCAAGCTGCTCCACCAGTTAATTGTCCCCACTGTTAGGAAGTTTCTCCTTAGTTCCAGATTGCTTCTCTCCTTGATTCCTTTCCCTCCATTGTTTCTTGTCTTGCTTTAAGATGCCTTGAAAAATAAGTTGTCCCCCCACTTTTTTTTTTGTGGTAGCCCCACAAATACTGGAATACCGCTATCATGTCCTTCTTTTCTCTAGACCGGCCATAGAACCAGACATATCAACCTGCCGGTTCCGTGCTTGCCCGTCTCCTGTGCGTACAGCCTACTCCCAACTCGAGCGGGAAAAGATGCTGCCGGCGGCCGTGCCGTCCTCGGGTAGAAAGCGCTCCAAACCCTTCCCGCCGTCAAGTCCCCTCGCCAAGCCGCCTTCTCGTTCTCCCGTAAGCTCCTCCTCCTCCTCCTCTCGCCGAGCCAATCGCCTGAGCTCACTGGCGGCGCTTCCGCAGGTCCCGCCCCTTCCCCTTTGACCCCGCCGCTGTCTCCGCGTTCCATCTTCCTGTTCCAAACCACGTGGACGCGCGCTGGGCACTGCGGGGCAAAACCGTGGCGGCGCTGGGATCCTAAGAACGGGGCGAGCTTCGGCGGCCGTTGGCTCGGGCGGCATCCAGAACGGTTGGCGGTTTGGGGTGTTTGTGTGTCTTCGGCTAGTGTCCAGCGGCGCCTGGGCAGTTAACAATGGCGAGCCAGGCTCCTTCCCTCAGCTACGTCGGGAGCAACTTTTTGCGGCAGAGGCTCGTGCTCTCCACGCTGAGCGGGCGGCCGGTGAAAATCCGCAAGATCAGGGCCAAGGATGACAACCCCGGCCTCAGAGGTTGGTCAGTGCGGGAGCTGCCAGGCGAATCCCTGGGGACGATTTGGGGACGACGACACGGCTGTTGTTGTTGTTGTTGTTGAGCCTGGTGGGAAGGAGGCGGGCGGTTGCTGCGAGTGCCTGTTGGAGGCTCGCCCGCTGAAAGGAGACTGGCGGGTGGATTGAATTCCCGTGGAGGCAAAAGGCGGCTTAGGTGCGCATCTCACATCGGTGCGCAAAAGACGGAGCTCAAATCTTTTGATTTTTGCCCGTGGTAGCCTGGGAGAAGAGCCCGAGTTGCCAGGCTGTTGATAAAACAGTCTGTGGAAACCGCACGATTTGTGTGCTGGTGTGAAAAAAGAGCTCCCTTCGGATCCACTGGGTTAGCGATCTGCTTAAAGGACCATGCCAGTCCCACCCTACCAATGCTTAGGCACCATATCCCTGTTCATACATCAGGCTTTAGAGAATGCCAAATGATTTTCCCCCCTTCAGATTGCAGGTAGTCCTCGACTTACAACAGTTCCTTTAATGACCGTTCAAAGTGGTAAGGGCACTAAAAAAGGGACTTATGACCATTTTTTAACACTTATGCCTATCGCAACATCCCATGGTCACGTGATCAACATTTGGAGGCTTGGAAACGGACTCATATTTATGACAGTTGCAGAATGCTGGGGTCACATGATCACTTTTTGCGATCTTCAGACAAGCAAAAATCAAGGGGGAAACAAGATTGACTTAACAACTGTTACTAAACAGCTGCAGTGATTCACTTAACTTCGACAAGAAAGGTCCTAAAATGGGGCAAAACTCACTTAACAAATGTCTCACTTAGCAACAGAAATTATGGTCATATTTTGAGGACTACCTGTAGAATATGGCTTTTTCAACCCTTCCCTGAACCACCTGTGCAGCAGCAAGCCATATCTGGGTGAGATATTCCTAAGACAACTTGCCCAAAATTAATACACTGAATCAAACAAGCTAATTAAGGAAATCATTTGGTAATAGATTTAATCACAATCTCTTAAAGGAGATGTAACTTTCTACTGCCCCATTTCTTCCTAAGAATGAAAGGTAGTATTACTTGGACTCAGAATGCTGCTTTTTACTGTCCATATACTGTATCATGCTAAACCAAAGATTCTCAAACCATGGTTTGTTAACTAAGCTGTAATGTTACATTCACACATATTACCGAACCATAACTTAGCGTGATGATGTGACTGAATCTGTTGGGCACAGTGTGATGTTTGGGTTAAGAACACATTAGGGCATGCAGCTGAGACATTCGGAATTCAAAAAGAATTATTCCATAAATGACCTAAAACACTTCCATTAATTAATCATTCTCTACATTGCCTCATGCGATGAAAAATATGGCATATAGATTTTTTACATAAGATATTCAGTGCAATTATACTTGCTTTCTTGGACATTAGTTCCACTCTATTGGGAATTATTCCTTTGTTTATTGTGTGTGGTGTTGCAACCAAAATTTGTTCCACTTACAAATATTTCTTATTAAATTGTAAACTAGTTAACTCCTAAGATTAGAGGTAAATCAATTTTAAAATGTTTTGGTAGAAATCAATTTCTGATTTTATATTTTTTAAAAGCTTTTGTTGCATAATTTTCTTGAGTGTCCTTCTAAATTTTGCACCTATTATAAAGGCTGGTATTTTACTTCATCAGTTGCTTCTACAATCACTTTATTGGTTGATGGTTTTGTCATCTGAAGAATATAGTTCTCAATGACTTGGTTAAAACCCTTCAATACTATGTTCTGAATACATAGCAGTTAGTGCTGAAATGTATTTCCTTGCTCTTTAGACAGAATTGTAGTTATCTCCCTTTTTACATCACTACTTTGTAACACTGGTAGGCAACTTTATCAGCCTAAAAGCCCACATCTGCTGGATCAGGAGTTGTGTGCCCATACAAACATAACTGCCTTAACCACTGGAAAAAAGAGTATGATTCATCTTTTCTTCCGCTGATCTTTCTCTGGATTGTATTCTTCCTGTTACTATTGTTTATTAAGAAAGTAAGACCTTTTATTGGGCTGGATAATCTCCAACATTGGCAATGGTAACTTTACGAACCCAGTTGAGGTTTACAACTACAGTAGACTAATGATTGATTGTCAAGCTGTCAGGAGGAGCTATCAAGTGATGGAAACTACCTGGGGCTGCCCAGTGCTTGGCATGATGGATGGGGGATACCTGAATTCAAAATTATAAGTAGTGACATTTTGGCAAGTTGATACATCTTAAATGTAACCCAGAGACTGGACTTGAGAATGAAATGAATCCATTCAAGCAGAACTTCCTAGTAGAAAGTAGGAATATAAACATAAACACATTTTAATAGAAAAATACAGAAGCTTTTTCTGTCTGAGAGTTGCATTTCATCTTTTTTGTACCTGAGTCACAATCCTGGAATTAAGTGGGTTCAGGAGAAAAGATAGATGAGACCAGGGAAGAGGATTTTGATCTCATTTATATGCAATAGCAATAGCACTTAGACTTATATACTGCTTTACAGCCCTCTCTAAGACGTTTACAGAGTCAGCATATTACCCCCAACAATCTGGGTCCTCATTTTACTCACCTCAGAAGGATGGAAAGCTGAGTCAACCTTGAGCCTGGTGAGATTTGAACTGCCAAATGGCAGGCAGCTGGCAGGCAGCAGAAGATATAAATGATAAGATTTGTGTCATTTGAAGTAAAACCAGGGTATTAACTGCAACCAATATTATACTTAATTATTTAACAATTGTGCCCCTTCTATCACATTTCCATTGCAATTTGAGAGCAATTGGCAGCAGCTGTAGTGCTGCACCCAAAGCTACTTTGATGAGCTTTGTCGGCCTGCGACTTCCAAGTTCTACACCTTCCCCCCACCTTAATCCTTTCTCAATTAGCATCCTATTTTTCTTTCTTTACTGGCCTTATGTTAGTAGTTGCCGTTCACCATTTCTGCAAAACATTTTCTGCTTGCCTGCCTGTGGAATAAATTGCCAGGGACCCCAAAGCAACTAGCGCAAACTGTGAGCTAAGACGTCGGCACTCAAAATCTACTCACAAGCCACATGAAGTGTTTGTGGGAGCCAATTTAATAAACACTGATGGTTTGAAAATATATAGCCTCTTGTAATCCTGTGATGTTTGGAAGAAAAGTGATAGAAGCAAATACGGACGTTCCTACTGTGCCTGACTTTTGCTTGCTGTGTGGTACCTCTGTCCCCCCCGTGTGTCTGGCTTAATTTTTCCATCCCAAATCAAACTGGGAAAACATTTTAACTGCATTTCCTTATTAATCCTTTATTGACAATTCCCTGCTTCTTTCTTTTCTGATACAGCATGCTTTCTCTTCGGTCTCTGTTCTAGCGAAAGTTTCTCTGAATACGGGTAGTCCTCGACTTACAACAGTTTGTTTACAAATGGTTGTAAGTCAAGGATTATCTGTATTGTTTTCCGTCCCATAATGACTTTATTGGCATTTCCTTTGTTCTTCCCTTTTTTCCTCTTGTCTTCTTTGATAGTGTCATAGCCCCTCATTTATCTTATATTTTCCCATTATATTTTTCTTCCTTAAATTCATGATTCTCTCAGTACACTCAGAAATCCTGTAGTCCAATCATGGTACTTTCATTTTCCCAGCAGTTCCTATCTTAGGAGCACTTGGGATAGCACTGAAGCTGACAGCAACATCTGAAAACTGGTGACAATGCCACTAGGCACTTTCAAGTCAGTGGAAGAGCAGTGGGAATATTTCTTACAACTGGGGAAATCTATTTCCCTTAAGCTGTGGAAAGGAAATCACTTAACATTTAATGAGTCTTCCTCAGGCTGGATGGAAGATGACTCAGATTTGCTTCTTTGCCAGCTGAGGAAAAAACCTGAAATTCAAGGGTTTTTTTTTCTTTTTCATATTCCTAATTGTGGAATAAGAGAGAACCTTTTCTCTCCTAATGGTACTCCAGATAACAAAACAGGATATAACTGCAGCAATACAAACTACAGATTATAATTACCCTAGAGTCTGATGCAAATTAATCATCAGCCATTCCAGAGCAGCTAATTATGGAAATCAATTGTGTAACAACTGTTATCACCAAATAATTGTATAATGATAACACTGCTTTGTGAATGTGTTGTTTCTTTTTTTAGATTAGCTACTTTTTCTTCCATATGACTTCTTTATTAACAGAAATTTTAATTACTATTAAGTCAAGTGACTTACCAGAAAGAAAGAAAATTAAGGGTATCAATATATGCAAACCCCAAATTTATGAATAGTCTTCAAAATAAGACTCGCGGCAGTAGAAAGCCCATTTAAGCATAGAGAGACAGATGGGGTTTTCAGACTATTTATAACTGTTGGAGAATGAGTGTGATTCCAACCTTTCACTGATTATTTGCAACAATAAAAGCCTGCCATATCTCTCCTGTTATCTACTGATCAATTTCTAAACCCTCAGAAAATAAATCAAAGGAACATAAGCATTTACAACAGCAATGAATCTTCTAAAATAATTTATATATAATAACATTTTTCCTTCCTTCCTTCCCCAAAACCTGTAAAGTGCATAACCCACATCATAGGAAGTGATGTTGCATTTTGAGCATCGCAATATCAATAACTAAATAAATTCACTCTATTGTTCTCTAAAGAAATAGTGTCCAAAACCTGCAGAACAATTACTTTTTATTAGCATATGCAGATATAGAGTAGTTAAAGGATGTTTTAAATGAAGTATTTCCATTCTACAATTTTATGATTGCAAACAATCAAATGTAAGACAAGACTGCATTCTGGGTATTAGTTCTCTAGTGTTTTTTCTTGTTGCAAAAACAGGATTGTAGAAAGTGAGGCATGGCAGTACCCGTTCTAGGACTCCGTGCCTTTCCTGGAGTGGGTGGACTCCAAAGCGTGAGTCTCAATGTTATAAGGGGATTTTAATGAGCAAAGCCTTCTTGAAATCCTGTCTTTAAAAAGGCCCTTGACTTGACATGCCCTGTGAAGACTGTAGTGCTTCTATCACTAGAGTTAACACCAAAGTCCTGAGTCCATTTGAAAGTCAATATGATTGATCACACTTAGTTCAATTGAAATAGATAACGGAATGAGAAGAGTACCGAATTGCATTGGATATTGTATATCCAGTTTAGGGCTGTTAGAACTGGCATTGATATCACTGACCTGCTTCTCAAATTTATTTCTTCTCTTTCTTAAAGGAGGATGTTGAGTTTGCTTTTTCATTATAGTAAGGTATAAATCCAAATCTAACAGGCAAGAAAAAATAAGGACAGCAGGAATGAAAGCGAAAAGATTTGGAACTAGAATATAAATAATTAATGACTTTCGCTTATTTTGTGGTCTTATGGTGTTGCAATATTTTCGGTTACAGTGGTTTCGTGGGTCTCTTTACATTATCTTTCTAAGTAAACCCAAGCACAAAAGCATGATGATTGTCCATCACTGCACTGACACTTGATAGTACCACCCTTCCTTCCAGAAGCTTCTGACGTTTCATGACAAAAGTGATAGATTTCACTGGCATTATTTTTTCCCAATTTTTCTAAAAATAAGGAACAAGAGTTAGAGGTGTCTGGTAGATAAATTACCTCTATTTCATTCTTTAATTTCCTCCTCTTCTTTTTTTTTAAAAAAGCCAGAAACTGACTAAATAGAAAAATGGAACTGGGTTAGAACAATAGTGCATATTTTATTTTGCAACATTGGGAAGTGAAGTCCAACTGAAACCATGGAATACTTGCTTGGAGGAGAAGTTTGTTGTGTGGCTGTATGCATAGAATGGCAAATAGGAAAAAAATTTAGAGGGAAAATAATCTTACTGTTTCTGATTATTTCTATTGTAAAATCGGATTTTACTCATTTTGTCTATTTTAATCACATGATTAGCAAACTATTTTAACTGTAATATGACCACAATTACATGCTGTTTGATTTGTGAAGATTGCCCTAAAGATTCTTGGAATTGCTGATGAATACTAGCAATCTAATCTGATGTGTGCTTCTCTGACAGATTTTGAGGCAAACTTTCTCAGGCTGATTGACAAGATAACCAACGGTTCTAGGATTGAAATAAACCAAACAGGTAAATATTTTATATTTAGTGCTATCGGCATAAATGGAGCTCCAGTCTTTGGAGCTGGTGGCATATTTGGAACTTCAGAAAATATCATCGTTTAAAAGCGCAATTTTACCAATACGTTTCCTGTCCTTCCTTTTATCCTACCCCTGTTTTGATGAACATCTTCCTTGCTTCTACTTCTTCTCAACTATGTCCTTTTTCTAGGCAATTGGATCTGTGGGCAGACTAAGCATTATATTGCAAGTGCTCATCATTTTTTTCTTTAAAAAAAAGTTAAAAGGATCCACTTAGGCTAGCTCCTGATTTTTTAAAATTAAAGCAACATAAAGAGAGGTGGCTCACAGAACTTAATGGCTGCTAAGGGAGGTGCCCATAGTGATATTTGTGTCACCATGTACCACACTGGGAACCTAACTTTGCAGAGCACAAAGGGGATTCCATTGAAGAGTTACACAGAAAGTAGATATGGGAGGAAATATAGAATTGATATAGTGGATGAAAAAAAAAGTGAGTATGTCAGTTGCAAGTTTAGAGATCTGGGAAAGGGAATGGATATTTTCTTTTTTAATTATTATTCATTTTTACTATAGAAACATTTGCAAAGTAAAAACAATACAAAATTAAAGAAAAGCAAAAGTAAAGTTAAGGAATGAAAAGTAAATAGAAAAGAAATAAAACAAAGGGGAGACAAACAAAGAAAAATGTAAAGAACTGACTTTCAATCTTCTTTGCAGCAGTTAGAAATGCATTTGTACTTTAAGCTCTCTCTCTAGGAATACACAGTGACTCCCTTCTTTCCATGTTCTACCCTTTCTAATTATTGAGCCCATAAATCACAAATTTATTTTTTGTATTGTTTAGCGGTTTCCAGTTGCTAACAAATATAGTTATTATCTTTTTCCTAATGAAGCAAATCAATTTTGCCATTTCTGTAAATTATATCTACTAAGGGAGTATGTGGTTTTTTTTCTAAGGCTTTCTTTTATTTGTAATTATGGGTACATTTTTTACAGGACAATGCAAGTCATGGGTGTGTGTGTGTGTGTGTGTGTGTGAGAGAGAGAAAGAGAGAGAGAGAGAGAGAGAGCTAACACTTCCTTTCTGTGCATTTTCCCATTGCTGACCTTTATTTTCTTTCCCACCCATTGCTATAATGTCCTGGTTGCACAGTGAGAATTGACTACCACAAAGCCCTTCTGTAGGTTCGTAGAGTCATATGATAAAGATTGATTGAGAGGCAAGGCTTTTTGTGTTGCTTTTTGTCTCTATTGTTGCTTTTTGTCTCTATTGTACAGCTTTTCCAATAACATTCCTATTGCTGTTTTTTTAACAGGTACAACTTTGTACTACCAGCCTGGTCTGCTCCACGGAGGTTCACTGGAACATGATTGTAGCGAAAATCGTAGTATTGGATATTATCTAGAGAGTCTTCTCTGCTTAGCCCCATTCATGAAACATGCACTAAGAATTGTCCTCAGAGGTATAACCAATGATCAAATAGATCCATCAGTAAGTTGAAGGTCTACCAATTCATCTTTTCCTATTCCTAGCGCATTGTGCATACAGTGCTTTCACAGAACTGTGAAAGGGGATGTGATAGAGTCAGGGGCATCCTGTAGGACTGGGTGCGTGTGTCAAAATAGCATGCATCCACACTATAGGTAGTTCTTGACTTACAACCATTTGTTCAGCAACCAGAGTTACACAGGCCCTGAAAAAAGTGACTTATAATTGCTCCTCACATTTACAACTGGTGCAGCATCCCTACTCTCACATGATCAAAATTCAGATGCTTGGCAGCCAGCTTGAATCTACAATTCGAATTTCGAATTTTATTCGATTTGTATACTGCCCTTCTCCTTTGCAGGACTCAGGGCGGTTTACAGTCAATTAA
>JANHFK010002277.1:80330-94536 GCA_036250565.1 Sibynophis collaris | reverse complement strand
TACAAAAGTATGAAGGCTATTGCTTAGCGCATTGTAAGCCGCCCTGAGTCTTCGGAGAAGGGCGGCATATAAATCAACTTAATAAATAAATAAATAAATAAATCTGTGCCTTATGTGCTTAACATATTCTTGAAAGTCCAATGAATAGAAATTTGCCAGTGACAGCTTTTTCTTTCCCCCAATTACCTAAGTTTTACTCTAGTTTAAGCCCAAAGATTTTCTTGCTCCCTGCCCGCTGCAACTGGGATTTAGAAGTGGTTTTCTCTCTAGTAAAAATCTTCCCATCCAGCTATCATGTCTTAAAAAAAGGACCATGGGAGGGGAGAGATCTGTTTGTTAAAAGATATAAGTAGTGCAAATGGTAATTTAACCCCAAAGGACCAAGGGAGTTTTATGGGACTGAAACTTCTAATGAAAAAAGAAAGATGTACTGCTAACCCACCTATCTTCCCTTAATCTGACACTTGTTTCTTTTATAATTCATGCTGTGCTGTAACACAGAAATGCTTAATGCCTTTCTGCCAAGGAAAACCTATTTATTCTGACAAACCTATCAACCCTCCAGGTTGTTCTTCCACCATGGAACTGATTTTACATCTCCTCCATTATCTAATAAGACGTGAAAACAGTTTTCTATCTTGCCCTGAGATCAGCCTTATTTCCACTGAAAGCAGTGCCATGAGATCATCATCCACAGAGTTTCGATATTTCGAAGAATAACTCGCAAATCAAACTAGCGTATATACCAGGGGTGAAATTTACTTACCTTGATACAAGTTTGGGCACGCTCCTGCGTGGGAGCACCTCTTCTACACATGCTCAGAACCTTCTGCTCGTGCTCAGAACCTTCTGGGCATGCTCAGAATCTTCTCCGCAGGCGCAGATGGTTAAAAATGGGACGTATTGACATCCCGGCAGGTGGGAGGAGCCTCCCGCTGCCAGCGCTACAGGTTCGGCTAGTTGGATAGAATCGGGGGATTTCACCGCAGATATATACATACATACGGACCTAATACAGAAGTTTGCAAAAGAAAATTCTAGTTGCTCCTATTCTATTGTGAGGCTCTCCAAACAGCAGGCTTTTTCTCTAACTATGAGTCTTTACCAGAAATGTCAAATGTTTACTTTTGCGGCCTAACAAACCTGCTAAAAACAAAGAGTGTTGGTGAAGGGCTTAATGGCCCATAGCCAGCAGCGAGGAAATGCATTTGGAAGACAGAAAGACTTGTAAATTAGACAGCTTCAGTGAAGGTTGGAAATACAAACAGGCGATGTTAGGCATTCTGGGGCTCCCTTAAACGTGATGATATCTCAGACTGCAGTTTAGTTTAAAAATGTGTTGGCTGTTACATAAAGAGGCAGCATGTGAACAATTAATGAAAAAGAAGCTTAGCTGTCAAAGATGTGACCTACAGTAGGAATACATGCATGCTCTTTCCTGATGTCAAGTATGTTATAGAAGTCGCCTCTGTTTTAGGTCCAGTACTCTTCAAAATCTTCATCAATGACTTGGAAGAGAGGATAGATGGGGAAGTCATCAAATTTGCAGATGACACCAAGCTGGCAGAAATAGCCAACACTCCAGAAGATAGACTTAAGATACAGAAGGATCTTGACAGATTTGAACATTGGGCACTATCTAACAAAATGAAATTCAATGGTGAAAAAAGTAAGGTTCGACATTTAGGCAAGAAAAACAAAATGCACAGGTACAAAATGCACAGGTACATTGTTCAATAGTGGTGATGGTGAGAAGGATCTTGAGATCCTAGTGGACAATCACTTAAATATGAGCCAGCAGTGTGTTGCTAGAATGTTATGGGCTTGCACTGCCCCAGCTAAAAGGAAAGTGAGCAGCTAAACAGCAGTTCCTGCTGAGGTAACACAACAGCAAACCACAGTTCTAGTCAGCAGCAGAGTAAGTAGGCCATGAATTTCTAGAGTGAGTCAATTGACAGAAGCCTGTGTTTTCTCAAACTGATTGCCTCTTCCTCAGCAGTGAGTTAATTAACAGTTTAACAGCTGAGCTCAAACTGTGTCGCCCTGGTGTATTGCTGATTAAAATGGATGGACTTGATGATCTCCGTTTTGGCCTTGACTGCACTTTCAGGATGATGCTACCTAATTTGGCTGCTCCACACACTGCATCTCAAAGGTTTCTAATGAAACTGATTATTCCACTCACCAAGCATATGGAGATAATAAACTGAAAATTGAAAATATATGAAGATGATGTTTTTTTGTTCTTAAGCTAATACATTTTATCACCTTGTCAGTTGCTCATACAATGCACTGAAGTCTATAGGAAGCATGCCATTATTTACTCATTTTCAGAATGATTCTTGCTAAGATGGAATACATAATCACAAACTGTAGGCATCAATTAATTTACTCATTGAATTACAGGCAAACTACAGGAGAAAATTATTTTAATCTAATCTGATTTTTTTTTTAAATCATTATTATGATTCTATGGATACCTACAAACAATACCTCCCGGTATTTTGTCATTTAAGGCAAATAAACTGTTAAATGCATTAAATAATTAAAAGTTACTGATGCTAACAATGCATCATCTAGAAAAAAATTCCCACATGGAACAGAGCAAATTTTGTGCTTTTGTTAAAAAAATATTAAGATGGTAAATACTAAAACAGCAAGGGCCCAATGATGGTTGGAAAGTTTGGGTGAGTGAAAGAAACTGCTAGTTGCTTTTCATTTGGGAACAAAAAATGTTCCATTCATAATCATGCCACTTTACTAATAGCAGAATACTGAGAACAACTCACATTGCCCGATGTACTGTATGAAGAACCTAGCAGATCAACTATTCAGTTATCTGTAGGTCTTAAAAGTTGTGTGTATGAATTTGTAATAGATGCATAATGAATCTAGAGATTTGAGGCCAAGTTTTCAGATGACTCTTGGTGCCTGGCTGTGACCTGAGTGGTGTTGTTTTTTTTGTAAACACTCATTCTAATGAGTGAAGTGTGAAATATTTACATTTATGGAGTTATGAATGAAGTAGGATTGTGTTAGTGTGTGTGAGATTTTTGTATCTAGTTTTGAATTAACCAGGATTGTGGGAGGGGAAGGGAGAAAGCAGGCATAACAATTCAGTCTTTCATCATATAACCAGTTTTCCAACAACTCCGACCCTCTGGGCTTGCTGCCACACTTCAATCCCAGGAGAAGACTTCACAAAGGACTTTTCCTGTAGGGATTTCTGACACATGATGTTCTTGACACTGCTGTTGGGAAATCCTGCCCTAGATAAATTATTGGAAGGTTTCTCTTTCTCCTAAGTAAGAATTTACACTTTGCCACCTCACTTCAGAATTATCTATCAGCATTCATTATAAGTGTAAATGGTGTTTGGTATACAAAACGGATGTCATGAATATAAAATAAATATTGCTCTTTGATATAATTCCTTCTTCCCATCTTGGCTGCTCTGAACATCTCATTAGAGAAGATTCTTTGTCTCAATTCTGAGAGAAGCTTGCTTGAGTCTCCAGTGGAATATTCAGTGCTTCTTCATTTGGCTGTAGGCAAATGAGAAGACAAAGAACTGTTGCTATGGTATTGGATTGTTTCGGGTTTTTTAAAAAAAAAATGCTTTTTATATGAATATGAATGAGGAACGTGCTATAAACTGTTGGAAAATTACCATGGATAATGTTCAGTTTAACTTGCACCCAGCACATGCCCAGTCTTTCCCTATATGAGTATCAGAACAAGCACTCAGTCCAGCTACGAAAATATAGCTTGCGATTCATTCATTAAATATTGGCAGACGTCAAAAACAGGTAGCAAAAGAAGCCAAAAGCCAAGAGCAGGAAGAGAGAGAAAGACAGGAACAGAACTCCAATTTACACTTTTTCAATATCTATATTACTGCATCCCAGACCTGGGTAAATTACCCAAAACTGGAGGAAAAGTGGTTTGTCTTTTGGATAATGAGACCTGAATCTATTACCCAACCACAGCAGAAACATTTAAATTGACTGTAAGTGTTTTACCTACATTGTGTAAAAAGCAGTGGGGGGTTTCTACCGGTTTGCCCTGGATCAGGCGAACTGGTAGTGGCGGTGGCGGGAGGCTCCGCCACCCACTTGGATGTCATAATGGATGCTCTGTGCATGCGCAAAACCACCGCACACTCCTGATTCCGAACCAGTAGCAAAGGTAAGTGGAACCCACCACTGGTAAAAAGGACTTTCCATTAAGCATTTTTAGGTAATGAGGAAAAACGTTTTTCTGTACGAAAAGGCACAAAGCTTTCCAGAGCCACTGGAAGTAATACTGTGGATAATTAACATAGATATCCCAAAGGGAGTGATGTTTGGTTATTTGAGTTTTATGTTTTTATATGCATAATGGCAACTGAATAGAGTTGGAAAGTACGTTACTAGAAGCGGAATGGGACAACTTGCAACAGACAACTTGCTGCGGCCAACTCACCATGGCCAATTTGCTGTGGGACAACTCATTGCAAGACAATTTAACAATTCAATTTAATTATTTAAAATAAATTGAAAAAAATATTTTTTGTCATTCACATTTCATTTTGTCCCCCTTTTTGCATCCATTCTTTGATTATACTGTTCCACCATTTCTTTGATATTAGTGTACCTCTTGTTCCGCAGCGAGCTGGTCATGGCCATTTCTCCTATGGCGAATTGGCTGCAGCAAATTGGCCATGGCAAGTTTGCCATGGCGAGTTGGCTGTGGGGAGTTGGTTATGATGAATTGACATAGAGCCCCCTCTATTTTGTATCATGAAGGAAAACATTCAAGGAATTGGGTTAGTGCATTCATAATAAAATCTGTCCAAATCTCATATATGACCACAGACTGCATTGTTCTTAACAGGTAAGTAGGACTTATTCTTAACAGGTAAGTGGGACTTCAAAGGAAACCTGAACTAGTATGGTTAATTCAGGATATATATTTTTTTGAGTTACAAGGTCTCACAGTATTTGTATATGAAATATCCAGTTGATATGAAAGTTGTTGATTGAACCAACTCTGGCTGTATCCTTTAAAGCAAGGCTTCTAAACTGTTTTCCATCACACTTCTCTTCAGTATAACCTTAATGTGCATGCCTCTCCCAAAAATCCAAATCCCAAAATGACCATACATGTAAACAATATAATGAACTTTTTGGAAAAATGTATTTATTGTAAAGGTAAAACTAAAAGGCTCTTCACACTTCCCCAAGAATGTTTGCACCTCCCCAATATAATACACAGCCTGGAAAATCCTGTTTAAATAGAGCCTTTACCAGGTTCTAAGCATAGAGAGAGTACTGCGGCCAAACAAAAATATACAGTATCAAACTATATTAGAAAAGCACAGCTCCTATATCTGGGATGCAATAATGTTCACAACTAGTAGATTCTTAGGAACTAAACGGATGTAGTTGGATAGGGTCCCTGAGCAGTTTCTTGTTCCTTGTATCATTTCTTTGTTGTGTTTTTACTGTTTTTACTGTTGTTGGTAGCGTAGGATTGGGCTACTAGATGGGCAGCCATATAATTTTAAAAAAAAAACATAGAAAGAAAGAAACTATATGTTTGGCTGTGCTTTTGCTGCCATCTAATGACTGTCAAGAACCAATTTGGCATAATGCATAAAGCATGAGACTAGAAACTAGGAGATTGTGAGTTGTAGTCCTACGTCAGACATGAAGTCAACTGGCTGACTTTGGACCAGTCAGTCTCTCAGCTCTACAAAGGAGGAAATACCACACCATTAACAAAATCCTGCCAAGAATGCTGCAGATACATCCACAATTGATATTATTCCTATTATGCTGTATGCATATGTACTCAAAATGGTAAGTGAAAAGGCATTTTATAATATGCTAAAGGCATCATAATGTTCACTTATTCCAACTGTGTTGATGGTAATATTAACAACTGTATCTGTGGATAAAAACACAGTGAATTGTTCAGTATCATTTCAATCCTGGAATACTATATTAATGAACAAACGAGTGTATATGAGTGTATGAGCAACTGGAACACAATTATCAATATACCATTAGGATTACATGAATCAAAACCTTCCTTCAGGAAGTCACTTCCTTGCATCCAAGGGGGACATAAAGGGAAGGGAAGAGCAGGTACTAAAGATATTCCCAATTTCCATATTAATATGACAGGATTTTCTTTTTTAATATTCTTTCCAACACAAAAATGTTGTTCCAAGATTTAGGGGAAACCAGGAGGCAATTTTCTGTAATGAATGACAAGTAATAATTCAAATTATGTTGAATATGCTATAAAAACCATGTTGAAACGCTTCAAAAAAAGGTCTGAACTAATTAGCTTTATTCTTTGTTGCTGTTGTTCTTTTAATTGTTCGATCTTACTCTAACTGTTTCTAAATAAATCAGACTATCCCCACAATTTTTTTTTAATAATTCCAATACGTTGATCAGTGACGAACACGGTTTGTTCCTGTATGCCTAACTACATTATCAGAATAGCCCTTTCAAGTAACAATCCTGGCATTCAGCTGAACAAAGGCTGAGCACCTCATAGGATTTGCCTTGGAAGCATTTACTTTCAGCACAGAAGGAATAAATGTTTATTTTTAGAAATGGCTCTTTGCAAGAAGCCAAACATGCAAGCAACAAAGAAAGAAAATCTCATCAACAAATAATGAGCCCAAAGGAGAACAAGCAGGATAAATAGACATTAGCTATGCTATGAAAATACATTTCCATTACGAATATATCTGCAAACATAAAAAGTAAAATACAAATGCAATGATAAGCTGATAATTTAAAAAGGCACATTTCTGACTACAGGAAACAACTTTAAATGGGGTGGAGGAAGGGGTAGGCAGAAATAACAATGCTCATTAACCAGACTTGCATTTACAAGACTGGAAATCAAAAGAGGAACTCAGAGGCAGATCAAAAACATCCTATTCCCATTTCTTTTCAATAGGGTACAATCTCTTGTACCATCTCCACCTCCTCCTCTTCCTCTTTCTTCATAACATTTGCTCAGACTGTACAACAGAATGACCAGGAATATTTTGTTTCACTGATTACCTTTACCTTAGGTTTTTTTGGGGAGAGGGGAAACACGAATAATCCTGCATTCAATCCTTATGTATATATAATATTGATCAATAGTATGTATGCACTCATTGGCCCTTTGAATACTTATTATCTTCCCATTAAGGACAACTTTCATTAGAATGATTATATGCGGGAGGATGAAGGCTTTTTATTTACTTTTTTTTTTTGAAAATGTCCTTTTCATCTGTTAACTGTCTTGAATGAAGTATTTTTCCCCTGTAAAATAAAAAAGTTAGCTCTAACCCTAACCCTAATCCTAAAAAATAAAATAAACATAAACATATTAATTGTATATGAGTTGCAGAAATTTGGTCTGATCTCAGTGCACAATAAAAATAACAAAGATGGCTCAGAATTGGTATAAATAAATTGACATTTATAAGGCAGGACAAGAAGCAAATGATGGAAATTAATCAAGGAGAGAATCAACCTAGAACTAAGGAGAAATTCCCTGATAGTTAAAACAATTAATCAGTGTAACTACTTCCCTCCAGAAGTTGTGGGTACTCCAACGCTTAAGAAAATATTGGACCACCATTAATCTGAAAAGGTAGAGGGTTTCTGCTTGAGCAGGGGGTTGGATTAGAAGATAGTCAAGGTCCCTTCTAATTCTGTTACTCTGTTATATATCACCCCTTGAAGAAGGTTTACCGTATTTTTCAGAGTAAAAGACTCACATTAGTTTTTGGAGAGGAAAACAAGAAGAAAAAAGTTTGCCTCTGCCTACCAGCATCCATCGGTAATCATCTGGCTAGCGTCATCGCAGCAAACAGCCTGGTCAGCTTCAGCGTGTTATCCCAGCCTGATTTAGCACCAACAGCTGACTGGCGGTTGGATCGGCCTCCTAGAATACCGCCAATCAGCTGTTCCAGGCTGCAGGGATCGCCAGAGCCCATTGTCATCTCCATGTGTCACATTTTTGGCCTCAGCGCATCACGTTTTTGGCCTCCACAGGTTCCTTTTTAGACCTGTTCCAGGCTGCAGGGATTGCCAAAGCACATTGCTGCCGATCGCCACCTCTGTGCATTGCGTTTTCGACCTCTGCGCCCTGTTTTGGCCTCCGTGTGTCACATTTTTGGCTGGTTCCAGGTGGCAGGGATTGCTGCCACTGATCCTCGCCACTTGGAACTGGCTGAAAATGCGACGCATGGACGCCAAAAATGGGGTGTGCGGAGGCCAAAAACATGATGCGGGAGGCTGAAAACAGCCAAAAGGTGGGGGCTGGCAGATGGGTGGCGCTTCAGCAACCTTCGGTGTATAAGATGCACCACAATTTTCACCCACTTTTAGGGAGGGGCAGAAGTGAGTCTTATACTCCGAAAAGTATGGTAATCACATCCAGTCACTTCCATATCCTTGTGACCTGATAGACATCATTTCTTTAGGATGTCAATTCCTTTTTAAAGTTCTTGTAAGCTTATGTCATCAGAGCACCTGCTCACCATGTCTTTGTGGCTCTCTTTTTTATTGTCTTTAACCCCCCTCCCCCAAGGACAAAGGATTTATCCAGTAACTCTTGCCTCTGCATTACATCCAAACAACTGCAACTTTAGCTTTATTATTAGTGCTTCCAGTGAGCAGACTGGTTTATTTCATCTAGCAAATGATGACAGTTCAAGGTATTCTCAACTATTTTCCCCAGAAACATGTTTCAAGGGGATCCTTTTTCTTTATTTAGCCTTTCTAATGGTCCAGTTTTCACAGGCATTAAATTAGAAAAAAAAAGAGAATGGCCTTTAGAATATATGGTAGATCTTTGTTGCCAGTATTATAACTTAAATATTTTGTGTAAATCTGCCAAGTAACAATTGTCTAATGTGTGACCACCACAGTCACCAACCTCATGACTTTTTGAACTCAGAAAGATGAAGTCTATTGCTACTTGAACTTATCCATTTATTGATTGATTGATTGATTTAATTGGTCAACAAGAAGAAAGAAACAGTAACAGTATAAACGTAAACATGGACATATAAAAAATGGTATAAATAAATGGATATAAATAAGTAAAACATAGCATAAACACATAAAATTAGTACATATAAATGGGACAGTAGGACAGGGACAGTAGGCACACTGGTGCACTTATGCACACCCTCCATCTATTTGTCCTTCTTTTTTATTATTGTTTATTGGACAATCAGCCAGATATTTAGCTGAATGTGGCATATTTATCCTCCTGTTCAGTCCTGGGATAGCAAATGTTGTTTGATGATGTTACAGGTATCATCACCTGTAATGTCCTCAGGATGGGAGCTGTTCTAAGTAAAGCTGTCTTTTGCAATTGTTGGTAGTCAATCTGTGCACTTTTCATGCAGCAGGTAAATTATATGGTCCACTGTTTCTTCAGCAATTTTACTGCTCTTAGTCATCACCAGATCTTGTTGTTGTCTGCTTGCCTGCTAGTTTCTTATGTACACATCATGTAATAGTTTGCCTTGCCATGTTTCTTTTCTCTTGTTCATTAGGTATTTTTCAGGGGTGTGCATGCTCTATGGTGCCAATGTTATGCTGAATAGGCCCAATCATATCACACAGGTCGTAGCTGAGGAGTGAAACTGAATCTGTTCTTTAAAAAAAAATCAATATGGTGAGAATAAGCAATCTGAATTTCATGCTGGATCAAATGTCGCCTGGATTAACAAGAGTCATGTTGGATACTATGGCTCCTGGGCATTCATTGTTAAATGTTCTCAGTTCTCCCTGCTAGGCAACCAGGACATGAAGCTGACAGGCTACTGGAAGGCAATCAATAGCAAAGAATTTGGTAAAAGGAAGAAAACTGCTCAATTATTATTTCTACCAATCTATCAATGGAGAGACTGCAATGAACCAGTAAATGTCTGACAAAGAAAAAACAGGGCAGTTCTGGGCACAGCTGTGGGACAACCCAAAGAATGGAACAGAATAAAACAGAGTTGGAAGGGACTTTAGAGGTCTTTTAGTCCAACCCCCTGCTTAGGCAGAAAACCCTACACCACTTCAGACAAATGGTTATCCAACATCTTCTTAAAAACTTCCAGGGTTAGAGCATTTACAGCTTCTGGAGGCAAGTTGTTCCACTAATTAATTGTTCTAACTGTCAGGAAATTTCACCTTAGTTCTAAGTTGCTTCTCTCCTTGATTAGTTTCCACTCATTGCTGATTGATTGAAAACCCATTGATTGAACATCATTGGCACCAAACAATCCCAGATGCCACCTTTTTGGCTACCTTTTCAGGTTACACGCAACATTCAATGCACACTTCTAGCCTATTTAGAATCCACATGCAGTCACCCGAATAGGCCTAAGCTAGGCCCAAGACGGTGGTAGGAAAATTGGGCAACCCGCACTAACTTTCTTTCTTTTTTTAATATTTTCAACAGATTTTGTTGGCACTGCGGTAAGTTCTCCGTGTTGGTGTGGCCTCACTGGTGTTCGCTGCCTGTGTTCATAGGGGCCTATTCTAGTTCTGTCTTGTCCTGGTTCACCAGTGTGTAATTGTGTTACAATGATGTTGTGTTGTCGTTGATCAAATCCTTTTGGGGAGGAAGAGGATTGGGGGGGCAGAGTGGAAATGCACATGCCCACATTTATGTTAACCAGCATATGTTTTGTTGTCTACCTCATTCCTCTTTTGGGGGAGAAGTTTCGTTACATACATAGGAACGTTCATCTCTATTCAACCAATTCTGGATCTCTGAATACAATAGCGGGGTCTTCATGGAGGCCATTGCCCAATCTCAATGCTTCTTCTCCTGAGATCGTTCTCAAAATTATGGCCAGCCTAATGTCTTCAGAATATGGGGAAGGTCATGTTTTGGTCATTGTTTCTTTCCTTGAGCACGTTTACAGAAAAATCTCCTATACCACAGGTAGTCCTCGACTTACAAAAGTTCATTTAGTGACCGTTCAAAAGTTACAACGGCACTGAACAAAGTGACTTATATGACCATAAGTCTCACAAGTTACAATCTTTCCAGCATCCCTCCTGATCGTGCGATCAAAATTCAGATGCTGGGCAACTGGTTCGTGTTACGACCATTGCTGTGTCCCAAGGTCATGACGTTCCCCTTTTGCGACCTTCTGACAAGCAACGGCAGAAGGGGAAGGCAGGTTCACTGAACCCCCGGGTTGCTAACTTATCAACGGCAATGATTCACTTAGCAACTAAGGCAAGAAAGGTCGTAAAATGGGGCAAAACTCACTTCAGAAAGGTCTCGCTTAACACTTAACATAACCTTTGGGATCAATTGTCATCGTAAGTCGAGGACTACCGTGCCTGCACTCTGCAACCTCACGATAACAGTCCTGAATATTTCATTTATATCATCCTCAAGAGCCCTGAGGCTCTGTATTTCTCTGTCCTCGTTGGCTAAGAATCTTGGACTCGTAGAGCATCTTGCTCACTTCCTTTCTGTGTCAAATCCGCTCTGCCTCTTTCCCTCGCTCTGCTCCTGGGAAGCCAGGAGAAAACCAGACAAGAAATAAACAGACTCACCTAGAGTGCTAAGGGACATTTGCTTTCCAAACTACTCCAATATTCTGTTATTATGCTTGGGGGAAAAAACGAGAAGAGTACAGTCATTTTTTAGATTTCTTAAGGAGGACCTTTTAGGGCTCTTTTAATAGCTTTCTGGTCCCTATGGTGTACCCATGGAATAAAAATCCATGTTCTCCATCCTCAAGATTTAAAGCGCCTCCAGCCAACCCAACCCACAATAGCAATAGCAATACCATGTTTCCCCAAAAATAAGACCCTGACTTATATTTTTTGGAACCCTGAAATAAGCGCTTGGCCTTATTGCCATGCACTCAAAAGCCGGATTGGATTTATTATCAGGGGATGTCTTATTTTGGGGAAAACAGGGTAGACTTATATACCGCTTCATACTACTTTTACAGCCCTCTCTAAGCAGTTTACAAAGTCAGTCTATTTCCCCCAACAATCTGGCTCCTCATTTTACCCACCTCGGAAGGATGGAAGGATGAGTCAACCTTGAGCCTGGTGAGATTTGATCTGCGAAATTGCAGTCAGCCAGCAGTCAGCAGAAGTAGCCTGCAGTACTGCACTCTAACCACTGCGCCACCACTGCTCTTACAATATTCACAGATCCTGTAACGTGTTGCAAAGATCATCCTGTATGTTATATGTATAATTATAAATAATTAAGCAGAGCGCAGGCAGTCCTTTCCCGATTTTCTGCACGAAGCAGTACAGGTAGTCCTTGACTTACAACAGTTCATTTAGTGACCATCCAAAGTTCCATCACTAAAAAAGCGACTTCTGACCACTTGTCACACTTATGACCCTCACAGCCACCCCATGGTCATGGGGATCAAAATTCAGACGCTTGGCGGCCGACTCATATTTATGACGATTGCAGAGTCCCGGGGTCATGTGATTCGTCTAACAACCATTTTTCTAACTTAACAACTGCAGTGATTCACCTAACAACGGTGGCGAGAAAGGTCGTAAAATGGGGTAAAATTCACTTAACAAACTTCTCGCTTAGCAACAGAAATGTGGGGGTCAGGTGTAGTCGTAGGTCGAGGACTACCTGTATTCTTCTTTCATCTCGAGTGGAAGCTGCTCAAGAGAGTTTAATAATAAAGGACTCCAGATCAGGAGAGCTTCTTGGTCTCCATGGGTGGGAATAACTACATCAACCTGCAGTTAAGATTGCGCGAAGAGACCCTGAGAGGCGGTTTCCCCTTTCCTTGTGATTGGAGCTTCTGTCTCCAAGGCCATGCATAGTCAATGAATCTGATCGCAGGCACAGAATAACATCATTAATTTCAGCTTCATCCAAAAGAAGAGAATGAACTCAGGCATACGAGACCTTCTGGAAGTCTTACCAATTCCTTTGGCAGCGGTGGCCCTCGGAGGAGTCTCTATTGTCTTCGGTGTATGGAAGCAATAAGTTACATCTGTGTCAGGGGTGAAATCCAGCACGTTCTGACAGGTTCTGGAGAACCGGTAGCGGAAATTTTGAGCAGTTCGGAGTACCGGTAGCGGAAATTTTGAGTAGTTTGGAGAACTTTCAAATACCACCTCTGGCTGGCCTCAGAGTGGGGTGGGAATGGAAATTTTGCAGTATCCTTCCCCTGCCACACCAACCAAGACATGCCCACCAAGCCACGCCCACAGAATCAGTAGTAAAAAAAAATTGGATTTCACCACTGATCTGTGTGTGTCTGTCTGTCAGAGAGAGCGAGAGAGATTCATCCCAATGTCCAATCAGGGAATGTCCATCTATGTTGCATGCATGTGCATGATTCAGGAGTGATGTTTATGGGTCGCTTCTGTCTTTCTGTTTTCCCCTCATGTTGCAACCCTGCATGTACTATGTAGAGCGAGAAGCATAGAGTGGCTGCATACTCTCTGCTCTGGGTCATGTGACCAGGAAGGAAGAGAGCTTACAATGGAGATATCGGTAACAGCCACAAGCCACAGCCCAATGGCATCTCCCAATGAAAACAAAACCTCAAAGCAAGAGAGGACTAGAGTTCCAGCTTCCTCTCCCCTTTGTATAATGGCCAGAAGGAAAACCTCACAAATGTTGCATTTTTTTTTGTTTAACTTACACACTACGGTACCACCATTATTATTATTATTTATTATTTATTTGATTTATTTACCGCCCTTTTCCCTTTCGGGACTCAGGGTGGTGAACAGGCACCACTAAAAACAACATAAAAACATTCAAATATTAAAAATAAAGTTAAAAAGAATATTAAAAATTAGAAAATTAAAAAAAATTACACAATTAAAAAATTGGAGGGTGGCCTGTTGAAACCAGCATTTTCCTGAATCAATTAGGGTTAAGTTGTTGTAGAGCAGGGGTGTCAAACTCTTATTCCATTGAGGGCTGCATCAGGGTTGTTTTTGACACTGGGGTGGATGGGGCAGGGGAGCGTGGCCATCTTGACATCATTCGTGTCGAGTCACCTATGGTGGTCAAGTTATAAAGCAGGACTTCCCTCAGACCCTCCCTCATTCTCATAATCCTTCCTTCCTTCCTTCCTCCTTCTTTTTTTCCTTCCTTCCTTTCCCTCTTTCCTTCCTTTTCCTCCTTCCTTCCTTCCTTCCTTTCCCTCCTTCCTACCAACCGCACAGGCCCC
>JANHFK010002277.1:58956-73234 GCA_036250565.1 Sibynophis collaris | reverse complement strand
CTGGGAAGGGCGAAAACGGCCTTCCCCACCAGCCCGAGGCCCTCTGAAGGCCGGACATGGCCTGTTTCCCAACTTCCGGTAAGACCGGAGGGGCCAAAAATCAGCTGGCTGGCTCGCGCATGCATGCTGGAGCTGAGCTAGGGCAATGCTCGTGTGCCCACAGATATGGCTCCACGTGCCACCTGTGGCATCCGTGCCATAGGTTCGCCATCACGGCTATAGGCTATTAAACATACATTTATTTTAAGGCCACTTAAAATACAGGTAGTCCTTAACTTTAATGCTCCATGGGCATCATCTTAAAAGGATTGACCTGAAAAATGTACATTTGTACATATTGCACAGGAAATTGATTTATAGAACAATAAGTAGTGATAGGTTAAGGAACTTTTGCCTTTTTTCTCAGTTTAAAATTACTGGGGGAAATATAGCACATTCCACTTTATTTTGTAGCCCCACTGAGTTCATCAATTTCCTTAACAAAATCATAGTAAACAATGGCATGAAAATAAATTTGTAACAATAAATTTGTTTATTGAAACTTAGACATTGAATACAAATGAATGCAGAATTAAAAATACCCCCCAAAGTCGCTCACAGTGCAAACCCCCCAACAACCATTAAAACAGTTTTCAAATAATTAAAAAAGGACATTGTAAAAGGTTCATATTCCATTAAAGTCAAGATACAAAACACAATTTATAAATAAGAAGGTTTAGGGTTGTTTTCTCCTTTTAAACAAGTGTAAAATAAAAAGGGAGTGTTGAAAGAACACAGATAAAAGCTATCTGTACCCTAGGCTTAAAGATACATTGTGTAGACATGGCTTACTGTATTCCTAATTTACAGCAGGTTAGCCCAATATATAAGCAGCCCAGCTTCAGCTTATTATTTACAAATAATACAGGATATTCTTTTTTTTAATCTAAAGAAATAACAATTTAGTCAGCAGTACCCAAAGGGATGTACAGTAGCTGCTCTGCATTCTGAATATGTCATATTTTAAATGTTGGATTCTGTAGATCCAGTGGCTGAGTGCACCTACATGACAATGTTATTTATGTTTTAAAACACTGCCCTCGGTGTTGGCTGGTTCTTTCTTTGGGATCAGTAAGTTCTGGATCACTGGAGTGAAAAGGAGACGTGAATAAGCCCCAATATCAAAAAGATATTTATACAAAAAAGAAAACAAGTACAGGTACATAACAGGACATTCATATGTAGAAACACCAGATACATATATCTATAACTGGTGTGCACATATTTCAGCCTTTAAAAGTTTTCCTGTGTTTCTATAGAAACAGAGATAGGTCTCATTTGCATGCACAGTATTTTTTTTTTTATAAAGGCCATCTTCGAAAAGAGGAATAGTATAAGAAACTTTAAATCACATTAAGAAACATTTCGGAAAACACAGAGACAATATGCAAATATGACATCAGAAATGGATCTTTTACAGTCTCTCTTTGAGGTTTTTTTTAATATATAGAAATTGCATGCATACATTAAAAACAGTAGAAATAGATTGAAATACTGCATTTGTATTTTTCCTCTCCCTAGATAACATGTTGAAGTTTCCTTAAAGGGCTAATGGACATCCATAACAACACCAGAAAAGCTGCATGCAGTTGAAAACAAAAGTATGCTAGCTGACATTTTACTGTCACAAAATCTTCTTATAATCTTAACTTTTTAAAAAGCAATGCTCCAAAGTTTACATTTGAATTACTATAAGGTGCCACCAATGACTAAAAAGTATATTTTACATCAAGTATTTTCCATGGAGAACATGTAGGCTTTTCTCCTGGTTCGTCCTGACCGCATAGAGAAAACAAAGGCAGTCAGAATCTCATGAAACTCAAATGGCTTTGAGAAATTTTATTGACTGAGAATATTCCTTCCCAATGCCCAAATCATATATATTAGTGGGAAAATAAAGGGCACTTCAAAAGACAAACATATCTCAATTTTTAATTACAAGCTCATATACATTACTGTTTAACTGCTAACCCTACTTACAATGTCTCTTTTCCATTCCAGAACTTTTTCATTCTATTTCACTCCTTGAATCAACTGATTCTCAGTCCTATAACTTTTCTAGAAGCTTTCTGTATGCCTTTAAACAAAATATTAGAAACTACAGGCCTATCCATTCCTCCTTAAATATCTACTTACTCAAGACTCACAAAACTACAGTTCTAGTTCACATCCAAATCCCCATCTGTATTACAGTATTTTCCTACCTGGGTCTATGAAAATAAATAGTTCCTGTTCTAAGAATAACACAATGAAACTAATTCACTGGAAACTGCTTTGAAATTAACAGGGGTTTTGATGTTGCCTCTTATCCAAGGCAGTCCCTGATTAATCATTACTTGTTAATGCTTGAGGTATAAATTATCAGCAAGTTGATTTTATTTCCAAAGACATTTGAAAGTTTGACCCTGTCAAGGTTGAATAGACATTCTGAATTTCTCATTGTTCATGCCACACGATATCTGGAAGCATGACTTCTTTACCTGAGTGCATGTGTTCCAGCATAGGAAAGATTCCTGAGCATTGAACACTTTTTACAGTCTAGATATGAATAAGAAGAAGATATTTTGGCTATTAAGACATTTCCCAACATGGATGTGTAGAAAAAAGCCACCTTAATTTTCACTTAATTAATATACTCTTAATTCTATAAATTAAGAGTATATTCCAGCAGTCTATCCTTAGCAATAAGACTCTTTTTCTTGTATCTGTAGATTCAAGCATGTATAGCTGTAAGGAAAAAGCCCAGTTTTAAGAAGTGCATCAACTATCATTCAAATCTATTCAGAGAATTATCTAAACAAATCCAGAAACGACATAATTAAACAGCACTAATTGCTCCAAGTCCCCAGCCTTGGAGTTCAATGGACAGCCAAAACGGGAACAGCTCTGCAGATTTCTTTAACACTGCACTGGTGCTGGATGAAAGCCACTGAGATTCAGACAAAACGCTATACCACAGGTGGCCAGCTATCTGGAGCAGTAAAAAAAGATGTTCACAGGACAGTTTACAAAATGCAAGTAGAAAAGCCACCCGGGAATATATAAATCAGCCTACTCCACCATGGCGCCCTTTAAGTTCACTGTGAGCGCAAATCTTCAGAATTTTAATTTGGACCATACCCGCTAGGAATTCTCAACAAAGTTGTTTTAACCTCAACAAATCTAGGAGGCAGAAGAGGGAGGCTAGACTACAACAGTGAAGCCATTTATTAAAATGATCAGATCACCAGTAAGAAACACTGCTATTCACTAACCTGAGAGAGTAGTATTAAAGTTTTATAACTTTTTTGTTCTAAAAAGGTTTCTTTTTTATCAGTGAATACTTCAGACATGTTAGGATTAATAATTCAATACAAAGGGTACCATAGCTGAAAGGATGGAGATCTGACTTACTTTCCTTCTTTATTTGAACAAAGGCTAATTGATATGAAATTGGAGAAATCTGGCATAATGTAGAACACAGTAAGCTTTAGTTATGTTCCAGTGTAAGGGAGGAAAGGAAATAGAATAGTAATGTCATAGCAATCAGTATTTCCTGAACACTCACAGTTGGATTGTTTTCAGATTTCAGCCATAGACAGAGAAAGAGGATCTCTCTTTTGGGAAGTTAGGAATATCTGAAGCTTTCCCAGAAGATGTATTGATTACAAGCTTTCATCTGTTCTGTGACTGTTTTCTACCACTACCCTTTCCCCATATCAACCTTTCTACATTTCTATATCCACAAAAACAGAACAGTGCTAATATCATGAGTCCAGTAGCTGACACCACTGACATAACCCAGCAGTAAGAATTTTTTTTAAATGGATAGTTATCCAACTGCATCGATTTGACTCTGATGGATCTGGTTTTACATAAAACCTAAGATCTTTTTAACTACAGGTTAAAAAAGCCTTTCTTTTAACCAACAAGCTTTGTAACAAATCTCTGGATGTTGAACCAAAGGGTAGGTTCTTTTGTGGAAACAAATGTCAATGAAAAACAAAGCACAGGATTTTCTTTAAACAGAAAACAGAAGCAGAATGATCACAATGCTAAATACAAAATTAAAATAAAACATATTGGCATAATAAAAAGGAATAAGGAAGCAAAATTCAGTAATGCAGGCTACAGCAGAAAGCAGTTCTATAACCTACTTGCTGTCCATCAATCTATTTACTATATCAAATCTCTCTCACTATAAATGTGGAAAAAATGTCAAAATAACCATAACTACAAAACCCAGGTAAAAGTTTCAGAATTATAATCGTAAAAATAAATTAATAAATAATAGTTGTAATAGTCTATGCCTAGTTTGAGATAACACTGCACAGGGACAAAGCTATTTCAGCTTGATCTCATTCTATTAAGTCAGCAGTTTCAGGCTGGGTCACCCCTGGACCATTGACCAATTCTCTTTAATTGCTAGAATGTTTTTTAAGCCTAATATTTCTTATAACACTCTTAGTGGAGGAGATAGGCACAAGGGGATTAGTACTGTGACCAGCACATTTTAAAAAGTTGTGGACAGAATTGTTTCTGTTAAAAAAAAAAGATATTTGCCCATTGGATTAAAAAAACACCCCAAAGTGTTATTTCAAGTTGTCAATATGATAATGTTCCATCAGTTTTTGTGTATGGTTCTCAGCATTCCATTAAAAGTATTTGTTGTTGAAAACGATAATTAAAGTTTTTTATCCATACGTCGTTCAACAGCTTGTAGCAGTAACTCTGAGTATTGTTCCAACAAGGCAAGAGTTTGGTCATCTCCAAAGTGCCGAGGGCTAGATAAAGTTTCACCACTGCCCTCCCCTAATGGCATTCCAACTATATTTTGTGGTTGCATCCGTTGATCTTTCTTCCTTTGAAGTCCATTGCCATCTTTCAGGGAATCCAATTCTTTTTTCATCACAGAGAAAGTTTCAGTCAAGAGACCCGAAATCTTATCTTTATCAGGCGAAGATTCCATGTCAGTAGATACCTGAAAAAGAAATGCAAACAGATTTGTTTTAGAGCTAAGTTTATTATATTAGAAAAGTAAAGGAATAAGCAAAAGCTATTAGCAATAAATCCTCTGTTGCAAGATTATCACTTGTAATCATAGAAGAGTGTTTAAAACTCAAGTTACCCTTCCTCAATCTGGGCATTCTTCAATTACATGGATGGGGGGGGGGGGAGATTGACTACTGAAATTGCTTGCTTTTTTTCTTCTCCTTTCACCCCTCACAGAGCAGAGAGATTGGAGAAAAATAAACTTCAAAAGAATACTGTAAATTTTATGTCTATGGCTCTGAGCTCCAAGTTTCCATGTGATTGCATTGCTTTTGATGTAGAAAACAGCAAAGATCTTATTCCCTTGAAATCCCTCTTCAATCTCTTTGGTCTGCAGATGAAGGAGAAAGGGAAGGATCAGAGCAGAGGAGGAGGAGAGCAAGGAGAGATTGGCTACTTGCTTTTTTTTTTCTCTCCACCCTCTTGCAAAATGAAAAGATTGGAGAGAAAGAGATTTCAAGAGAGTACTGTAAACTGTTTGTATAGCATGCCCATGACTGCCAGCCCAAGGCTCCAGACTGCTGGTGCAGTCACATTGTCTTCAATGTATAAAAGAACAGACAGCTTTCTTTCTTGCAATCCGTTTCTCTACAATCTCTCTGCTCTACAAGGGGAGAGGGGAAACACAGATTAGGCAGAAGGCAATATGTACTGACTGTAATTGTATTCACGTGATGGAGGGATCATACAATGGTCATAAATGACCATAAATGGGCCATAAAATTATTTCTTCAGTGCTGTCATAACTTCCAATGTTCACTGAATGAATGATTGGTAAATGAGGGCTATCTGTAATCATTTTAAAAACAACAATATTTGTCTTTGTCTTCTGATGAATTTTAAAAATCAAGCCAAACAAATGCAATTCATGATGCTTCTGAAACAGTAGTGGGTTCCTACCGGTTCTGTCCAGTTCTTAGAACTGGTAGTAATGGCGGCGGGAGGCTCCACCCACCTGCCTAGATGTCATCACTGACGCTCTGCTCATGCATGCGCAGAAGCGCCCAGTGCCTACGCGCACCCGTTACAAACCAGTAACAAAGGTAAGTAGAACCCACCCTTACTTCTGAAAGGTCTTTGGTCACTTGCAAATAAAAAAAAAGTAAGAACAGGTCTTTATGATGCAGTCATATTCGCCTTTGTTAAAGATAAAGCCTCTGCCTTTGAAGTATAAAGTAATTGCTTTAATCAAAAGAAGTTGAAATAAATAGAATATGATGGTTTCTAAATTGGTTCCAGATGGAACACAAAACCCTTTTAGCCCTGAATTCTACAGATCTTGTTTGAAAAAAAGCTAGGAATCCTTTAATAAAAAGACAGCTGGCAATCCTTGTAGTGTTCAAAGAATGCTGCATTTATCAACAGTGGGGGAAGTAGGAAAGTCCCTTGTCTCAAGATAACATGGTTTCCTGCAAATGCTGCTGGATGCAAAGCTGGACTGACATACTTAAAATTAAACAATAATCTAGATCTGGGGCATTGTTGGAGAATTATTTTTTTCCTCCCGAAGTTCCAAGCATATTATAAATTGGCTTGCTTTATACTCTCTTCTCAACTCATATTCTTCTCCACACAAAGAAAAAAAATGGTGGAAATTTGAACCTGTTCTGTCCATCACTCCCAAACTCCAGAGGTCTAATCTTCAATATTACCCTCCCCAATGTTCTAATATGGATAATTCCCTCCTCAATGTCCAAGCTCCATTTTAGAGATACCAGAATCTTCTTAAATGCAGTTTGGAAGTCATCATCAGCTAAAACAGCCTGGAGAGACTATACTGACTTGAGCTACAGAAGTTGAGAGATGAAATGGAGCAGACAGAATGTGCTGATCTATTGAACAGACAAAAAGAGAAGGCAAAGCTTTATGTTGCTTGGTAACCATAGGGGCTAAACCTGAACATCTGTGTCCTCAGATCGGGAACAAATAATTTGACATCTTTCAGATATGGTTCAATTTCCACAATTATTTCCTTTGGCTATGATTTCGGAATGATATCAGAATTGTACTACGTTGCCTCTCTTTACCTAATAGTTTTTAAGGTATTTTACCATATTTTGTGGTTATTTTAATAATTGTTTTGTTAACTAACATGAGAACAACAATCACAAATAAACACATTTCCCAAGCACTCTATTAAGAAAATTCTTTTTACTGATATCTGAAATTTCCATCCAGGTTTAAAAAGCCATTCAGGTTTATTTCACATTTATTTTGATTTGAGCATTCAAGATACACAAAATGCTGTGCTTTTTCAAAATAAGTAAGAACACCATTTTTAAAAAATTGTATTGCTTGCTATTAATTTCAGAACAGTCCATTCCAGGCAGCTTCATAAATTAGATCCATTTTTAATATTTCCTTGCAAACATTGTACTTCCTAGCAGGGGAAATTCACTTACCTTCCCTACCGGTTTGCAAATGTGCGCATGCAGTGGGCTTGCTAGCTTTGCTTGCATGTGCCATCATCCACGCATGTGCAAAACTTTCTGTGCATGCACAGAGGCTTAAAACCATCACAAAAAAGTGACGTCATGATATCTGCATGGGTGGGCAGAGCCTCCTACAGCTGCTGCTACCAGTTCACCCGAGCCGGATAGAACTGGCTGAATTTCACCTCTGGTTCCAAGCAAAGATGCCCATAAGAATGTGAGATTTAACTATTTTCAGCTTCTGTAGATGGTTCTGAGTTTATGGGTCTGGTCCTCCTTAGAGATTCCCCAAGCAAAGATATTTTCAAGTGCTTTAGAATTTATATATTTAAAAAAAAGGTTCCTAGCATCTGGCTTTTCAAGCCCAGTCTAAGAAAACATAGAATTATCCAGCTAAACTTCAGTTCATTTGTTTACATCCAATAGACAGAATCTTGCCAGATTAAACATTTACTATTCTCAGCCCAAAGATATACCCTGGTTGCTTCTAGGGTGTGGCTGTCCAAACTTTCTTTGTCTTCTATCCATCTCTGGGCTGTGTTGCCTCTTATTTCATGCTCCTCCTTGGAAGGTGCTCCCTCCTTCTTGGGAAACTGCCACTTCACTGTAGTCCATCACACTACCTCCAACTCCATCAGCAACATCCCTCACATGGTTAGGGAATTGGGAGTTGAAGTCCACACATCTTCCAAGTTGTTAAGATTGTGAATCACTCCTCTAGAAAGCAATTCCTTCCTTCCACTGCAAATCAAATAAGGAAAATATCTAACTGTCTAGACATGAGGCCTTAATCCTGCCTTCTGAATAAGGTCTACTACCCTCTGACTCACCTGAATTTGATCAATTTCCATTTTCAGCCCTTCGGGCCTCAATTTTCCCTTGGCTAATTCACTGGGTGATGTTTTCATTAATGAAATTGACAGTCTCTGTCTTCCCACTTTTGCTAAGCTGTCAACTGCTACTCCTCAGCACTTTTCACTCCCTAAGCTCCACCCTATTCTTTTTTAGCTGCAGGGAATGGATTCTCCCCTGGGTAAAGTGCTGAAGGGAGTAAAACCTCTTGCCTTTCACCCTTCTACTTCTTAAGTGGTTTTATCTTTCCCTTAACTTAAAACTTTGCTTCTCATTTCCCTTATATCCTTAGGCAGCCTCTTTCTGCCATGGTGTCTGGGGAATTCTGGAATTGAAGTCCACATGTCTTAAATTGCCAAGGCTGAGAAATGCTGTTCTAGACTAACTCTTCATTTTCCTCCTTTCTCTGGCCATGCATGTCTCCCTCTCTCTCTTTCTCTGCATGCATGTGTGCATGTCTCAGTGTATGTACACAAAACTCTTTTTACACTTTTCCTAACTTTTTGGAAATTTATTTCTTGTTTCTCTATTCTCTTCCTTTCTAGAATCAGGCTCTGATTCTACTAGTTCTGATTTTTCTACTGGCACCAAATTGTCTAACAAGAAGGTTCTTTGTTGCTTTCCCTAATTTCTACAGCCATTGAGCTGAACATATCCGAGAGTCTTATTTCTTCAGCTTCTTTTCTCTTACAGTTACAAGTCTATGCAATCAAGATATTGGCACCCAATTTAATTTTCTTAATTCTCAATTGTCTGGTTGCTCAAGGGTGGTTTACTTTTCTGAACTATTACCGAGTTCCATATCTGGAGATTTTAACAAGTGAAAGAATGGCTTCATGCTATGATGTGAAATTACAATTTGAAATGGGATCATTAAATCATGGTCTGAATTCATCATAGTTAAATATAGCTCCCCCTACCCAAGGATGTTAAGTTTTCACTATATATTTGAATTTTAATAAAGGGGCAAAAGAAATCAAGATGCATATTAGTAGTGGTAAAGATATTTTTAATATTAATTTATATATATGATATTATAAATGATATATAAATGAAATTAAGATATTGTTCAGTAATGCACAGGAATGCTACATGGGAATATGTTCACATATAAGCCTTTAATATGACTATTAATTATGAATTCTGGATTAAAAACCAACAACAACTAACAACTACTTATATAATATTCAATCACAGGATTTTTTCTTTGCAAATAAACTAAGCTTGATAATCAAACAATAAATCCTAGTTAAAATACACTTATGACTGTAGGTTTGTTAGTGTAAATTAATCCTACTCCAAGTTTCAGACATATATTAAACTGTTTCTGCATATTTTCTTACATACATGGTGTACTTACATCAAAGAGACATATTAGAGAGGTGGGATGAACTGTTATTTTGTGAGTGTTTATACTATAATTTAAGCTTCCTGTTGTGAATGTGGAATGTAGATTATTTTGAGGATAATAGTAATAGCATTAAAAAAAACTTCGATTAATTACCTTAAAGTTTACATCTAAAAGGTGACTCCACAGAATTATTTTTCCATATTGATATCATTTAATGCAGTAAGCATATTGTTTCTTCTTCCCTTTATGTGTTGTTGTTGTTGTTCAACTCAATAATATGTTGGAAATTAATTCTGTAAATGATGAACTCAGGATATGTCTATCCATCAGCAGGATAATTCTGATTAATTAATAGAAAACAGGATCACATTTTGTCTGTGTGGGGACAAGCTGGTAAATGAAAAATCAAGTGTAAAAAAGACAGTGGCTGGGAATGAGTTGCGTGCACACACGCACACACATACACACAACCTATTAAAAGATGTCCCAAAAAGTCCCTGTGAAAGAACAGCTATGTAACAGCTTGGAATATTGCTAATTTTTCCACCTCTAAACCCTGCAATCTGGACAACTGACCTTTTCTGATAAGTAGCATTTGAAGAGCATTTGTGTTATTCAGGAGTTAGAAAAACTCTAGAAGCCATATTATGCATGCTTTCCCTATCTCGCTCCTTCTAAGCATTAGCCTTCTTCTGTCTGAGACTGTAGATAAAACAGTGCCTTGCCTAAAAAAATGAACCTGGACCAGACTCCTTAGGCAAGACATGATAAAATAAAGTAAGCCACTGAACATCTGTTAAAATAGAAGGAAGGGACAGAGGGCAACTGCAGCTACCCAAGTTGTCACCACTTTCCACTTCAAGTGCATTTGAAAGCAAGACATCTGAAGAATTTTGAGAGACAGGAAAGAAGCTAGATAAAACCAGCAACACATCCCAAGTGTTTTCCCTGTGTAATACTTGGAATTTTCAAGAAATGTGATACATTCAGTGTAATGCAATGAATTGTTGCTCGTTTTGGATGTCCTGACAGAACCCATCTATATGGTTATACTTTTAGATGATTCTGCTATTTTATTGTCCCCTTTTGGGATGTTACAATATTTCTCTTGCATTTCCCCCTCTGTTTAAAATGTAAAATGTCACTCAGTTGTAAGTATATGGACAGTCTGGGCAAGGTTTTAAAAATGCCAGTGTTCCTTCCATGACTGCTTGGGTTCTGATTTAGAATTCAATTCCATGCTATAAAAACAGTTTGTGAATCATGAAAGATTACATCAATGCCACCAGCAGCTGTGGTGAAGAAGCAGAACAGGAACACTGGGAATTGTGATGATGTATTGTAATGACATTACATTATTTCCTGCTGAACCCATTAACCCATGTCGCTGCTCTAAGTCCTTTTAAATTAATGACAAACATTTCAAATTCCCTGGGACTTTTCAAGGAACTGAAAGCACAAAGAATGAGAGCCAAACTCACTTATGCCATCCAGCAAGGTTCAGATTCCATTTAAAAAGAAGAAAAGTATGCAACTTGCATTCACAGGCACCACATGGTTAGGAGGAAACCTCATCGCCCATGCCAGTTTTTGCTTCTGTAGTTGTTACAGAACTACACTGTTAGTCTTCTGTATATAATACAACAAAGCAACTCAATACAAGCGAGGCATGTAGAATAAGTGCAAAGTGTGTGGATGTCAAGATCGTTGTTAAAATGTTTTTGCTGCATCTTCTTGCTCTCAGTAATTGATCGGGGTTTTCTCACTGCAGGAAATGAAATTCACTTTCTTGTTCTTCATGATAACTCCACAGAACTGGCAGATTGACAAGATGTGTTGCTTTTGATATTAATAGCTTTAAAAAGATGGGAGGAGAAGACACGTGGTGGAATCAAGCACAACTTATAATGTGGTAAGGAGATATTTCTCTCTCATCTCTGCAATTTCATCAGGGCTGACTCTAGATTTGATGAACTTTCAGATTTAGGGGAAAAAAATAATTCCCTTAGTAGCTAAGGAGTGGGACAAGCTAAGCAGTGGGAAGTGCTTAGCAGATACCACTGCTGAAAGATACTATTCATGTACATCTCATATACGGCAAGAGTCTGTATAACACTTCCTCAAAACATTAAAATAAACCTCACTGGATAATGCTGTCCAATCTTTCTTTCCTGCCAGATGAAATAATTTTTATAGGGTTAGACCCGAGGTACAAAATCAGTGGCACAGTACAATATTGTCATCCTAGTGTGCTGTCCCCTTTAAACCTCATAATTGACTGGATAGTACCCCTGTTACCTTACTCTAATTATCTAATGGCTCTAGGTTAACTTCCTGTGGCTTTAAGTGAAATCCAACTGCTCAGGTGAAACCTGAATTTCCATAAGACAAAGAATGTTGTAGTACAATGTCATACCTCTTCCATACTATATATTTATACTGCTGAATCTGGAGCAGAATGTAATTTCCAGATAGCTCTCTTAAACGTTTCTCTGTGGAGGAGTTCCAAGAGTTTCCAGAATGTTCATGCCGAGGAGATATTTTTTCTGTAGTCTGTGCAGTATCCTAATTTATTTGGCTTCTGTGTAGGAAGGTATTTAGAAGGATCCTACAGTTCCAAGATTTCAAGAACAGACTGCACTGATGTAATAAAATATTAGTGTGAACATGCTAAGAATTTGGGCTACAGCTACTGAGATGTAACATCAACTGCAGTGACATACAATTCATTCTTGTCTTTGTAGTAAATAACCTAATTTATGGTCATACTCATGTAGGAAAATTTAATGGGTTAATTATAATATACTGTAGGTCATGCCCTTTGATATCTAGGATTGTCTTTATGCCTTTGGCTCTTGGAAACCTTAGCAAAGATTTCTTTCACTTATTGATTTATTATGTGCCACCAAGTCATTGTCAACTTTTAGAGACCACATAGATATGTTCCATAGAACATCTTTGCTATTCTTTGCTTCTGTTATGGAAATTTTAGCAGCACAAATAACATTTTTGTAACTGGGGTCATAAGTCAGTACAATATAAGCCTGAGTATGAATGATTGCAAGAATCCCTTCAAATGTCTCTGATTTAGCTAAACCATTAGCTTAGCTATTCACAGAACACTTAGGATTTTATATATATATATACCATCAAACTTCTTTGAAGACATGTCTCTGGAATTTTAAATACACAGTATTTATCATTAAATCATTTTCTGAGTCTAGAAGAATATTTCCAGCTTTTGACTAAAATCAAAACCTATTGAATGACAGAAACAACTTTCACTATCAAGAGATTATGAAGTTACTTTAGCTTGACATAGTGTTCACATAATGTGGCAGACATGTTCTATGTCAAGACTTGAGAAATATTTGAGTAACTGGTCTATTTGGATCCTACATCAGTAAAATCTAAATGGTCTAGTCTGGAAAGTGGTTCCAGCATGAACTGATTTCCCCTTTTATATTCTTTTAATCTAATATTTGCTTAATGAGTTATCTCTCAGGTTTGAGAGATAACTTGAGATAATACCTTCTTTCCAAATAATTAAATACAGGAGGAGGGATCAAAACAGTAAAGATGGCACCACAGCCTGGCAACGTTTGTTGATATCATGCATCCATGTAAAAAGTGGGGCTTCAAGTGCATAATCATGACTGCTATTTTGGCTTGAATTTTGTTCCATGAATGCTGCTGGTTCAACATCTCCTCCAAGGCATAGTGCAACTATTGAAATAAGCCAGGAAAGGTTTTTGACGTAAGAAAGATTAGTCTCACCAAAAAGAGATTGGTTGGCAGCTTGATCAATATGCTTGTACATTTTTAAATGAGGCATCTTCATTTTACTTTCTTTGGCCTGTCACCAAATGTGTTTTCTTGGAGGTTCTCTATATTCCATTTTTTATTATTATTCTCATCCAATACAGATGATAATTTGTCCACCACAACGTGGCCAGATCTTTATTTAATATTGCCATTCTTATAGTTCAATTCTGAATGTCAAATATTTCTCTGTCCTTTGACATGGGCTGATTTCAAATGAAATCTGCTTATGACGCAATTGTCTTAACTGTTGATTTTAGCTAGTATTTGCATCTGGGCCTTTGGTACCTTTAACGGCCAGGAGAATTTTCATTTTGCCTGGAGATCTTTAATTAAAGATTGGAGCTGAGTTCCAATATTTCTTGTCAGTCCTTTGCCTCTTTATCCTCAACTTTTAAAGAATTGGATAGGGATACATTTTCCCTTGTGTCCTATATTGAACTCCAACAAGACAGGAGAGAGGTTTTTTTTCTCCCCTCTCATCCTGAGTAAGTAAAATGACCATGCCCTACCAAGTTGATTTTTTTAAAAATTATTCCTTTAAACTGAAGAAGTATCTTTATCATTAGTAGCAAAGGGAAAATACTTGTGATGACCCAGGGCATAACATAAAGGTAATACAGGCAGATAACTGCAATGAGTTCCTTTATTAATACTAATTGTGTCCCAAATGCTCCTTTTAACTCTACGGCCTGTAGAGAGCTTTTCCACCAACCTGTAACAGTCTTTGGCTGGCAATTCTTCAGTCCCA
>JANHFK010002276.1:43142-56379 GCA_036250565.1 Sibynophis collaris | reverse complement strand
ATTCGAACCTGCAATAATTGCAGGCATCTGGTGTTAATAACAGGGTGTTTAGACCGCTGTACTACCAAGGCTCTTCATGCCCAAGGTGGAACTAGAACTCACAGTCTCCCAGTGTCTAACTTGATAGTACTACAGCAAACTGGCTTTAACAGAAGGAGCTTATGAATGCTAGTAAATTCAAGTCATGTGGACATTTTTCTTAAGTTTATAATGAGTTATCCCCAAAATTATTCATCCATACAACCCCCCCCCCCAGTGTTCTCTCATCTATATTGCATTCCAAAATAGATTCCTATGAATACAGTTTCTAGAGAAATAACTACTTAGATCTTCTACAGAAAGAAGGGACTTACCGAGCTTTAATATACTAAGTTTTATTTTATTCAACCTTTTATTACCAGAGGTCCACTTTATATGCGGTGGGTTCCAGTTCATAAAATCTTATAACGTAATAGTCATTAAAATGTATTATAGCATGTAATTTTCTATAAATGAATGTATTCTAAATCTTTCAACTTATGCCTTCCTTCTTTTCATGTCACTCCACAGTTTATCTTTTAATTTTGTTGCCTTAATTCACAGGAGTACATTTTTGAAAAACTGGAAATGTCATATTGGCAGAAAGGCATTTTTCAAAATCTTACACTATTTTTTCTTTTTATCGTAAAAATGTACAGTATACCCCTCTGTTGCCTGTCTATACGCATCTCTCAAAAGGGCTAGCTCTTGAAAACAGAACAACATTAAAATCATTTTAAAGTACAAAGAGAACTTTAAAAATTCAGAATACTTGTATGGAATTCTCTTTTCCCGGAGAGAAGATGCCTCACCCACTCTCTTGGGCTTTTAAAAGCTATTCAAAATTGTCTTACTATACGGTGTCTTTGACCCAAATTGAATAGGGGCATCACTCTAGTTTTTAAAAGGAATGTTAATTGTTTAGTTGTCTTGTTATTTTTTTTAGCACTCACTGACTGGAATTGGGGCAGTTTAGGAATGCTGCAGATTGAATGTGTTACTGTAAAGCAGACAGAAATCACAGAATAAAATGTAGGCTGCAGCTTTCCTCAGCAGGAAGGTCCTTGCCCCCAAGCAAAAGATGGCCTAAAAAATTGCAACTGTGTCCCCGAGAGGACCCATCATTTAGTAGTAGCTACTCATAAGTTATTTTCCCTTTATCTCTACTATAACTCCACAATAATTGGGAAGGGCCAACCCCATCAGATCTTAAGCTGCAGAAACACTGACATGGACAAAGCAACCTCTGTGTCGAGAGCGCAGAAGATGAAGAGAGGGCAAGGCAATGATCTTAGTCACGCCAATACAAAGATATTTAGAAAACGTTTAAAACAGGCACCTCCCTAATTCACTTGAAGACAAAAGAAGAACAAGGAGAAGCACATTGAAACTTGCAAGTTTCTGTTACTGTTGTATAGCCATTCTAATAAAATTAATTTTAGCCCTAAGTGGCATCTGTTTGTTGATCTGGAGTATCTTATCAGACTGACACTCTACAATGTCTTAGACATGAAGAACCATCTAAACTGTGCTAGAAACAAACTGGTCATGAATACAATCCTCACAAGGCAATGTGATCTTGCTGCTGAAAATCCATTAAAATTCTCACTGCCACAGTATGAACCAATCATAGTTTACAAAGATTCTTCAAAGATTTTTTTCACTTCTGTTGTAACTTTAAACAGTCACTAAACAAATGGTTGTAAGTGGAGGACTACCCACAATGTGGGAAAGCTGAATGCTTTATACAGCGCTAGTTTAAAATGAGTTTACCATCATTGTTGATCTTCAAGGAACCGTTCCAATTTCCTGCATAAATAATCAATCACTACAATAAAAACTATTTCAGATCTAAATCCAGATCTGAAGCTAAAGTAAAATGCATCCACACAATCCCACTCAAGAATCTAAGATATCACCAAATGTTTTTAAAGCACCTTGCCCAAGAACAAAAAAAATGACGATGTCTATGGAAATTCTCAGTCATCCGTGTCATGGTTATCCCAAAGGTGCTTTTTTCAAAAGGCAACTGGACTTAACAAACTTGAAGATGTTTTGCTTCTCATACAACAAGCTTCTTCAGTTCTGATTGCCTTTTGAAAAAGCACCATTGGGACAATAAATTGAAGACTGCTGAAAAACTTTCCCAATACTTTTTAGATATCACAATCGTTCTTATTAAAGATTTCCCAGCATGTTCATTATTACTAGGTCTTACACCCTTCTCTATCCGGCCTCTCTTTACACTGATCACTCAAGAACTGCTAGTGTGACACATGTACAGGTAATCCTTAAGTTACAACCGTGATGAAGATTTTCTATTTTAGTCCTAAATTGGAGCCTGTCCATTACGGTCATAAATCATAATAGTCGATTTTACAATTGTTTACAGTGGTCATTAAGTGAACATCACAATAATAAAATGAATGTCGCAGTTGTTGAGCATTAAGTGAACCCATTGTTCACTACAGAATGGTTTGCTGAAAAATGGAAGTGCTGGTTTTCAGCAAAACTGTTGTAAAATGTAGTCACATGACTGTGGGATGCTGCAAACAGCAGTAAATACGGCTGTGTTGCCAAGCACCCAAAGTGCAGTCATATGACCAAGGAGGAACTGTCAGAACTTCAGATCCAGATCATAAGTCCCCTTTTTCAGATAGGTCATAACTTCAAATGGTCTCTAAGTGACCAATCATAAGTTAAAAATTGTCTGTACATGTTGGTCTCAAACAACTAAGAACTCTATAACTTCAAACTGTATAAACAAAAATGTATCCATAACAAAAAACAGCAAGAAGAAACCACTAGTATATCATTAGACAAAGCATCTGAATTCATTTCTCCAAGCAAAAATCAGTTTGTGTAAATAAATGACAGCCGGTGTATACATAGCTTATTCATGTATAATTTTGTCAGACTGAAAAAAATTAGCTACTAAAACATCATGTGTAAATTTCACTAATATGGTAATTTTGAAAGCAACTATCACAAGGCAGAGCAAAATATTTGACTAAATCAAGCTTCTACAGATTTTTTTGAAAGAAAATATAATTGAAACTATTATTTGATTCACAAAACTGCACACATGTTTAATTTAATTTTTCCTAAAGCAATTAATACAAAAAGGGCATAAGAAAACCTGGCTATGTGGAATCAGCACAGCAAAAATGATTCAAAATCACCACCCAAAATAGTAACATATTTTCCTTTAATTCATACATTTTCTGAACAAGCATGCCAATTGATTTCTGTAACAAAGCACAGAGCTGATACAGTATACTAAGCAGTATATTTCGAATTAAGTCTATGAGTTCTTTGTCTCATAGATTTATTTATTCAATTTTAATCCCACTACAAACTCATGACTCTCAATTAGACATTTTTGTAACAAAGCAGTTAGATTTGAACTCTGGCAACTTTGGCAATTAATATTTTACCATGGTATAGAAAGACTATTTCAGCATACAGCAAACTCTCATATTCTGAAAAGGTCACAGATCTTAAGGAAAAAGTGTGGTAACATAAAGGGTGGTATCTCAAAAATCATAACCGCCTTCATGGGACGTTATTCCATGAATACCCTCCCCCACTATCATTTTAAACTGAAATGCAATGGAAGAAAATTATCAAACACCCAGAAAAACATGTCAGAGAAACAGTGTCATTAATGGACAGGAAGATAGGACCTATAGACCAAAATATTCAGAAAATGCCAAATCTCCTTTTCTACATTCTTAAGTCTTTCCTGCTTTCCTATGATGCTATAGGATAGTGTTGGCGAATCTTTTCAGCACCGTATGCCGAAACAGGAGCACACTCCGGAAATCGGAAGAGTAGCTGCCCAGCACACATGCGCATGGCCAGAAGATTATTTTCCGGTTTCCGGCGCGCGTATGCACCTCAGCCAGTTGGTCTTCACATATACATGCATGCCAGAAACTGGAAGACCAGGTGGCCGGTGCGCTTGCGTTCCCACGCGTGTGAAGACCAGCTGGCCAGCGCACCAGAACCCAGAAGAGCAACGGGTGACAGCTCGTGTGCCCGGAGAGATGGCTCTGAGTGCCACTTCCGGCACGCGTGCCATAGGTTTACCATCATGGCTATAGGAAATCAGACATGGAACTGACTTCAAGATTTGAATCTAAATGCTATATTGCTGTTGTTAACATTTTTCCACCTCTAATAGCTAAAACAAGGAATTTTAATGTAGAGCAATCCTATACGGTGATACTGAAAAATTCCTTAAAAGTTTCAAAATACTTTTATGTTTCAAATGATGATTCTACACAAATATAGCAATTATGTTACATTATAATTTCTACAAATTTCCAAAATTTTATCCCACTTCTGGGAGATTCCTCATTACCATTCTTAAGAATAATCCCTACCTAACTCCTATATCTTTTATTTCATGAATTTCCAAACATCCTCACTTGGGTCATTCTTTCCACAGCATAAAAGTTATTTAGCAGAATTTCCTCCATGCGTTATAAAATAATCCCCATGAAATAAGCAGTATATATCCAAAAAGTTTCATGTTATCATTTTCAGAACAGTTTCCCTAATGCCTAATAATAGCCAGCAACTGCCTCTTCCTCTATAAATATCTAAGAAAACGTGCTCACAATTTCCTGGGTTATATTTTTGTAAATTTTCATAAGCACTATAGACAATTCCCACCAAAAACCAACTTTTAATTTACTTCAAGGATAAGAAGCAGTTTCGTTAAAGCAGTTATATGAAGGAATCAGATACAATAACACATTTGTAGATCTCAATTACTACTTTGAACTGAATCTGTATTGATTCATTAAAAAAAAAATTAACAAGTCTTTTCCACACACACAGTAATGGCTCTTCTGAAGAAGCCAGAAAGGTAGTTAAATTTAGGAGGGGGGGGAGGAGTAGTTCCTCCTATTCTTTTTCAAGCTAGAGAACCTTTATCATACTGCGGTTTCCAGACTGGGAAAAGGAAGCCCCAACCTAACACAACTGCAGATGTTTACTCAGCTATGTAGTGTAAACATGCACTCTTAAGCCCAAACAAGTTAAAACAAAAGGAGAACGATACTTTGATACAATCAATATTATGATGATCTCTTCACTTAAACCTTTCTTGCATGATTCAGGGAATGAGGTGTTCTTCTGCCTGTCTTTTAATTTATACGTAATGTTTTAATTTAAACTAATTTAATAGGGTTTTTTCCTGCTTTTCTATTTTAGATACAGATAGTCCTTGACGTACAACCACAATGGAGCCCTACATTTATGTTGCTAAGTGAGACAGTTGTTAAGTGAGTTTTGCTCCATTTTATGATCTTTCTTGCCATCGCTGTTAAATGAATCACTGCGGTGGTTAAGTTAGTAACGCAGTTATTAAGTGAATCTGGCTTCCCCATTGACCTTGCTGTCAAAATGGCGCAAAAGATGACCACATAAAGCCAGGACACTAAACCGTCATAAATATGAGTCAGTTGCCAAGTGTCTGAAATTTTAATCTCATGGAGATGCTGCAACAATTATAACAGTGAAAAAGGGTCATAAGCCACTTTTTTCAGTGCTGTTATAACTCTGAATGGTCACTAAATTAACAGTTGTAAATTGAGGACCACCTGTACATTAATTCAAGATATGCCCATTCCAGAAGAGGGGAATGTTCCCAGACTCTTTGATTAAACAGTGTCATCTATAACAGGGGTCTCCAATCTTGGCAACTTTAAGAATTGTGGACTTCAACTCTCAGAATTCCTCAGCCAGCGAAGACCCCTGAACTATTAGGACCCAGGAAGCGTCCCATCTTTGCTCTTATTTACTTGTTTCATGTTGTTGTTGTCCTTTTATTATGAGAGCTACCCAGATTCAGTTCAAGTGGGGGTGGTATGAAAAACTAAATAAATTTAAAAAACAAAATTATTATTAACACAGGAATGTGTTTATAAAAATATATTAAATCAAAAATAAGATACAGGTGATAGCGTATTCATGAACAGAGAGTGCATTGCTTGATTAAATTAAGCATCCAATTGAGGGAAATTGTTTAAACAGCATTTAAGATGGCAATGACTCACCACTGGAAAGCATTTTATTATATCAATATCTGGACCTTCATAATAATAATAAATCACCTACATGCAAATCATCAGAATAAGGCATGTGATGGGCATAAATAGAACCCCAGCCACAGACTTACATTCCCCTTCCCCTGTCTTCCTCCATCACACTACAAAGAGTTCAGTTATAGGCTCTTTTTTTATTAGCTACGGACAAGTCATTTTATCCATGCCTAAAAGTGGAAATCTACTTTCAAGCAAAGATCCCAAAGGTGCTTTTTTCAAAAGGCAACTGGACTTTCTGGTGTTTTCTTTGAAGACGTTTTGCTTCTCATCCAAGCTTTTTCAGCTCAAATCTTCTTGAATGAGAATTAAAACGTCTTCAAAGAAAAAGCCAGAAAGTCCAGCTGCCTCTTGAAAAAAATCACTTTTGGGACAACCATGACCTGGATGACTGAGAATCTCCATAGACTTTCAAGCAAATGGCATCACGTCGGCACCGCTGAAACAAAGATAGTTGGGATAAATGGTTTAATTCATGTGTTATATTAAATCATCCAAAACAGGACTAAAAATTTAATTCCTACAGGAATTTTTATTTACATTGTTAGTGAAGTTTTTATTATTTTGAGTTAATCAAAAGTACAGGCAGCATATAAATACTGTAAAATGAATAAATACATTTCCCAAGGAGGAAAGGAGATTGAGCAAATAAGCCTAAAATCTCCTAGTTTATTATGAGAAACAGGCAAATCCAGCCAGTGCCTTGGAATAATATAGTCATGTTAAATAGGCATTTTGCATTTTTCTTCTCGATAAATTTTTTTTTTCCAAACAAGCAATTGCAAGAGGTGAGGTAAATAGATTGGGAATGCCATTTCTTTTCAAATTTAAAATCATTGCCCTATATAAATTTACCCATCAATGATAAGGAAAATAGATATTATGCCTATTATGCCCTCCTAAAAATAGTACTGTAGACTATGAAGCAATTTTAAAAGATATGGCACCCTGGGGAAATTTTAAACCTCTTTCCCCAACTAAATATACACAAAGAGCTGCTTTGATCTTAAAGAAATACTTGCATCCAATGTTGCATTTAATTCATAGTATCTGCTGAGTATTCATTTTTGGAACATCAAATTAACCCTTACCTACCTTTTATACCCCAAATGACTTATTAAAGTGCCTTATGCAACTATCACCAACCTATCAATAAGCAACCTGTCTAAATATTTTGCCTAAATATCTGAGTATCAGCTTCCAACCAGATCAATATGAAATGGAATGCTGCTTAGTTTTCACTATTATATCAGGTCGCGTTGCTGACAAGTTACAAAAATTGCAGTGACAGTAGCAGTCAACATTAGCAGAATAACTCCTTGTTATACAAACTGAAAAGTTATAGCCAGCCTGGCAAGCTTGTTCTCTAGAAACACTGAACTTCAATCCACATAATCCTTAAATGCCTATATTTGTCAGTATATTTCTACCCTTCCTATGTGAGTTTCCTATCTACTGCTTAGGAAATCCTAAAGATTCATTCCAGGATTTATATTTTGTTCCTGGAATGACCAAGAAATGTATCTATATCTGTGGTTTCTGCAAAGATTAAATCCCATCCAAAAGGACAAACTTATTTTGCTCACATAAAGAATGCACAGTCTGACCCCATAATTCATCCGAATGGACAGGGTATGAGTGGTACAATGCTTTGGATCCCAAAAAAAATCCCTTTTATAAGCAAAGAACAGCGTGAGAAAAGTGAAAAATCAAATACATCCGTCTGTTAGGAAAAGCCATGTATTGCTATTACTGTACTTTTATTCTCTTTTTACTGATAACATTAAAAATCCATTTAAGGTGGGTCACAATTATACTCTGTTTCACCCTGAGAACAAGGGGCCACAATACTTTGGGTGTTATAGCAAAATTTCTGGGTGATCTGAAAGTTCAAGGATGTGAGAGCAGGGAGCATAGGAGTTCTAACTTGTGGAGAACACAGAAAGGATGACTGGTGATAGGCTACGGAAGCACAGACAAGGGTTCAGGCCATGTGCTTTCTCAAAGGCACCTCTGAGAAAAACCATGGCGCCAAACACATCACTATGAATAGCGACTGGTAAAAATGGCATGTTCATTTGGCTATTTCTACCACTACTGCTTGGCAGCTACTGCTACTAATAAAAGGATTCAGGGTATCTGGAAGCATTTGCTACGGAGCTCTTCAGTCTCCATTTTACTAGAGAGACAAATATCCAGTCCCATCTTCCTTCCTGCCACAACACTTCAGGCTCTTCCTCCGCAGCCCTTTAAGATAAGGTCAGAAAACAGACTCCACCAGAATGTTGGACTCTATTGTATTTTTGCAGCTGTCGCCATTGTTTCTTCAGTGTCATTTCTGCGGCTGTCTAGTCTGGCACTGCTCTCTCTGCCATGTCTCTCTGCCAGCCATATAAGTTGTCACATTCTTCAAGTGCCTTAGATGCACCAAAAACTGACAGTTACCTTCCTCCTACAGCGAAGGGCATCCAAATCCAGATTCCAGAAGTACCTTCACACATACACACTCCTAAGCTTGCTCTTGTTGACTAGAAGGGCTATTTTACTCTTTCTCTTCACGATGCTTACTCAATCCTCCTGCCTTCCCCTCCCTGCTTCTTGGTACAATAATCTCAAAGTTGCCAAGCAGAAACTTGGTGGAAGGAAAGCCGAGCCAACTGCCCCTCGGGACATTTTCACTCAATGAGGCACACGCACATAAAGTGCATCATTTCTCAGCTGCCATGCCTCAGAGACTTCCGCAACAACATTCCTCCCAATCGTCTTGCTTCCAAGGCCAGGGAAAAGCTCAAATCCCCCCACCCCCCATCCTAACCAGCTGATCAGGGGAAGACAGAGGCAGCAATTCCAGCATCTAGAATGCAGAGCAGAAAGTCCTCATTCTTTCAACAGCTGTTACTGTTGTATCTTATTATTGCTTTTGCTGTTATCACTAGCACTGTTTAGGAATCACACAAATATATTATTTTGGTGAGATACAATACCACAAAGCCCGAGAACCTTGCCTTTAGGAGTGAAAACCACACACCCTCGTTATCGGCAGCTTTCCATTTCCCGTGACTGATAACATCAAACTCACTAATGCAACTGCAAAACTGTGTACACTGAAATACGGAAATTATTGATATGTTCATAGAGTACATTGATGTGTACATAGCAAAAGTACTTTCTTCTGCGCAAATAGTGTTTGTCACTTAATGGCTTGCAAGGTTGACTGCATCTGGGTTATATTTACTGTCATGTATAGCTCAACACCTTCCATCCAGCATATTTACTTGAAAATTTGTCTTATCATTTACTTAATTTATTTATATCTCACTTAAATAACTCAAAGTGATGAATATATCCAACACCCCTTCCTCCTCCTATTTCCCTCACAACAATCCTGTGAGTTGAGTTGGGCTGAGAGTGACTACCCCGAGGTCAATTTAGATACCTTAATTCCTACATATGATGAATTAGTTTACCCTGGCCTGTTACATTCCAGCTTGGTAAATAAATGTTCTAAAATGTACTAACAATCATTCAGTTCCTTGTCACTCAGGTCAATAATGCATGTCTTTTTTTCAAACGGCAAGCCTGGGAAAGGTATGGGAGCTACTACCTTAAACATCATTCTCTAGTAACAACTGCCTTCTTGATATCCCTAAATGAATAGCTACAGACACCATTTTTCTCAATATATACCTTCTCAAATATATTGTACATCTACTTATTGATTACAGACATTTATATCTTGCTTTTACTCCAGGAGCTTAAGACATTGTTTCCTCTTTCATTTTATTTCCCACAACTATCACTCTTGAGACAAGTAGGGCTGAGAGAATGGGATTGGCCCAAGATTAATTCACCAGTTCCAAAGGGTTCTTCAGTTTGGTTTAGTGATTAAAGCATCAAGCTAGAAATCAGGGTTTCATGAGTTCTAGTCCACTTTAGTCTCAAAGCCAGCTGGGTGATCTTTGGCCCATCTCCTTCTCTCAGCCCTAGGAAGGAGGCAATGGCAAACAACTTCTGAAAAACCTTGCAAGGATTTGTCCATGCAGTTTCCAAGAATTGGTACATGATCGAAATAAGGAAAAATAAACATGCTAGAGAGCCAGTGTGATGTGCTGGCTAAGACACCAAACTAGAAAATGGGAGACCAGGAGTTCGAGTTCTACTCTAAGCATATAGGCAGTTGGGTGACCTTGAGCCAATCCTTCTCTCTCAACCCTAGGAAGGAGCCAATAAATAGCAAGCCACTTCTGAAATCTTGCCAAGAAAACTGCAGACTTGTCCAAGAAGTCACAAGGAGTCAATACTGACTCAAAGGCATGTGCACACACACATATGCACACGCACGGTTCAAAGTTGCAGCAGGTTACCTAAGATGACATATTTACTCTATTAAAAAGACTATCTAATTCCAACAGTCCAATGGCACCAATAGACTCACAGATACAGCCTCTATCAGACTTTCTAAATAAATAACCAGGTACACTGTATGCACACTTTCTTGTTAGCAGGAGGCAGGCAACACTTAACTTGCAAAGTACAAGGACAGTTTAGTAAATTGGATTTTGGTTCTGCTTGTGGCATACTGGCTAAAATATACCACTTAAGTTATACTCCGTCTGAATGCAGCATTCTATACTAGTTACAAGAGCATACTACCAATCAGTTTTGATTGGTAGTATGCTGTTATAATTAGTATAAAATGCTGCAATCAGAGGGAGTATAACTTAAGGTCATCATCTAGTCTATTTGTTATCTTACTCAAAAGTACTATGTGAAAGCCTTGATTAACCAAAACTATAACTTCTCACTCATATTGTACACTTTGCATCACACTATCATAGTATGATGGGTATGTATGTATATTTATTTGAATTATAAGAGATTGCCAGGCTTCAAAGTGAAGTGCTAGCCTCCAACATCATCTTTATTTCCAAAAACATCTCCAGTCCCCTCATGGACCCACATAAGTTTTATGATATGGCTATAACTTAGTATTTCTTTTTATTATACCCCCTTCCTCTGAAAAATGGCAATAAAAAAAAACAGCAGAAAATGAGTGGCAGTAATATTCTATATAAATTAATGCTTTATATCCCATTATGACCCCTGTGGCCTCTACATTATGAATAGGCAATGCCTCCCAGCAACCATTTTGCAATTTCAGTTCACTTCAAAATTCTCAATGTGACCACTAGATTATAACAAGTATTAGAAGTTATCTAATAATGAATTTATGCTCCAGATAAATACTGAGTCTTGAACATTCCAGGGGAAGATCAATAAGACAAGGCTCTGAAAAATGCAGTTTTTAATGGCAGCATAGTTGTGGTTATTTTACATATTTGAGGAGAAAAGGATTACACGTAAAATTTGCCTTATGGGGAAAGGAGGTACCTATTCCATAAGAATCATAATTTACTCCTAAATATTTAGAAGAAATACAAAAAACACTCAGGTTTTCAGCATATATAAACTAACCAGCATATCTTAATAATCAAATACATCTGCAAGTTTTATATCCGAGAAAAAATCCAGGTACAATGTATTTGACTGCAAGGCACCTTCTTTCTCTCTCCTCTTTTTTTATCAAATATATAATTAACCTATGCCCACAAACCAGCTTCTGCATCTTTTTCCGTCAACTTTACATCTGAAATCATCTACAGTGCTGTATGCAAAACTTTCCAAAGTGAAAGCTGCCTTATTCTGTTTCAACAAAAACAAAAATAAAGTACTTTATGACACTTGAAGAGCATTAAATTTGGGGCTGTAGTTTTTACAATTCCTTAAAATTCCCAGTTATTTTACAAATGTATTAATCACACTATAAACTAGAGGCAATCTGTCATGTTTTTATTTATTAGCAAGCCATTCTTTCAGGACAAATTCTTTTGTTATTCTAATTACAAATATGAGTAGAAAACAGTAATTATTGAAACTTATAAATGTGGAAAATATCCTTTCCATTCAACTACTACACCATATAAAGTCATGCCATTTCCTTAAAAATACTAAATTTGTTTTGAATACCACTTTAACCTACGGCAGGAATCCCCCTTCCCCTTAACATAGCTTTATTTTCAACATGAAAAAGTTCAACAGTAGGAATCATTTTCAGCCAAACAAAACAATTATAATGTACTTCATGTACATTTGCCTTTGAAGATGGCTTGGAAATTTAAATTGGTGCAGCATGTGACCATCCGGAGGCTGGGAAATCTGAACATGTAACACTTCTTCTGAACTAATTGTATTAGTTACAAACCTGCTATCAGGCCAAGTTCATAGTGTTGTTAACAAATGGCTTATTCTTATGTTACCATCCTTCTATAGATCTTTACAGTGACATTGGTCAAATGTCCTCTAAACAAAATTATGTATACATACAAATATGACAAGGACCTTTCTGGAATTGATAAGTTCATAAGTATATAATCTTTCTGCTGTTATTCAGTGTTTGACTATTTTGATGAGCAGCCTTCAGATGAATCATGAAAATGAATTTCTTAACTTTAGAATGCAAACAGCTCATAAAATTCAGTCATTTTGCTTAGCTATATTTTCATATACCTATCTCCAGTGCTTAATTTGTTGTCTTGTATCTGCATCTCTATACACCATTCTGGGAGAAACAGACCCTATAAGTCACTTATAACCCTATAAGCACCCTCAACAATAATAGTTATGCGCCCAGAATCTTGAGGTGATTACCAATGAATTTACAATACCCTTAACCCTTATGTATAGAGGTTCATATGATGAATGTAAACCATTAAAGTGGACCTTGACGTCCTCTGACCATGTCAAACAAAAAGAAGACAAGGTTTTATATGTATTTGATCGACAGGCTTAACAATGACTTCAGGCCAGTCACTCTGTTTCTTTCTCAGCCCAACCCACCTCACAGGGGTTTTTCCTGTGGGGAAAACAAGAGACGGAAGTATTACATATGTCCATTGCTTTGTGATACATAGATGATAGATGATAGTTAGATATATATATATATAGAGAGAGAGAGAGAGAGACAGAGAGAGAGAGACAGAGAGAGAGACACAGAGAGAGAGAGAGAGAGAGAGAGAGAGAGAGAGAGAGCGAGAGAGATGTTTTCC
>JANHFK010002275.1:68310-78720 GCA_036250565.1 Sibynophis collaris | reverse complement strand
ACCCAGGTTTTGCGGCTCCCAGTGTTTTGTTTCTATGGGAAACTGGTTCAAATGGCTCTTTGAGTGTTTAAGTTTGCCGACCACTGGCTTAGACTAATGAAATAGTCACTATGCCTCTGCCCCTGTGGAGCGCGGGATCGACACCACGATCCCCCCTGTGCGATCAGCGATTTCGTAAAACTTACAGTCTCCACATTTCTCTTGCAAGCAAAGTTGGAAAAAACAGCCGAAAAAGCAGCTCTGCTGCGAGCCACTTTAACTCAAAACGCCCCCAAGTGGCTGGAAAAAGAATCTAAGGCAATTTGAGCTGCTAATTTACAGAGAAAAGTAGAAAGGCTGCCTCCTTTGTGAGTGAAATAACTGGAGCCTGGAGGGAGCTTGGGGGGAGGAAGAGGCGTGGATATTTAAATTACCCGGTCTCTAAGCCAATCAGAGGAGATATTACCCATGCCTTTAGACTATCTAAGCAGCGCACAGGAAAAAATAGGTGTGTTGGATACGTTCACTGCCTGAGTTATTTGTAAAAAGAGTAAAGGCCGGATAAAAAGATATAAATAAAGCTGAGCTGCTTTTTGGCATAGAAAGCTCCCAATCATGAAGCAACCTCCCTGGGCGCAGAATTCCCCCAAATGATACCTAGCTGGCTCATTGCCAGGACCCCCGTGCAGAGACCCCCAGGAGGCAGCCCCCTCCAGACCTTAAGCCAGAGAACTTGGGGGGCTGGACTAGCCTAGTTCTGGGCTAGCAAGGGGGCAGCAGAGCCTCTGATCCCCCCCCACACACACACAAAAAAGAAATAGCCAAGGATAATAAAAAAAAACCAACGTGGACAGCACTTACTTCTTCACCGCTCCAGTGCGCAGGTTTGCCTTTTCTGACAAGCGTCCGAGGACGATGGCCCATTCCTGCAGGGCGCTCCTGGCCAGGACCATTCGGAAGGGGGGGCTCAGCAGGTCTCCGTTGCGGAAAACGCTGGAATGGCAGAAGCAGAAATCCCGGCTTCCTTCCCTGCGCAGCTTCCTAAGGGAAGACTCCCAACTATTCCTATTTCCCTCTCCTTCAGCTGCGGGAGGATCTGGACTTCATAAAATTATATGACTGGAGCACAGATGAACTTCTGGAGAGAATTTCAAGTCTCCTGTGGTTCTTTGTTTATTTCAATGTATACTTCAGATTCCGGCAGAATTTTCCCTGGAGGCAGGGAGAAGGGTCATCCCCCTGCCTTTGCCCATCTTTTCTCTTATCAGGAAAATCTTTACTGGCTTTAAGGGCCGGATTAAGACTGGGAAGCCCCCTGCTGAGGACCCACCCCCCCCTCAGCACTGCCTCCTTCCAGGGCTGTTGGGGCCACTAAGGATGTAGGTCCTGGGGATATAAATTGGACAAACGTCAGAGACAAAGGATGGTGCCAATTCTGCCTTTAGTTAGTTGTTTATTTCTTTATCAGATTTTTATCCTGCCTTTATTATTTTAAAGTAATTCAAGGCAGCTAAGATACCCAATAGTCCTTCCTCCTACTCTTTTTCCCCACAACAACAACAACTCTGTGGGTCAGGCTGAGAGAGAGTGACGAGCCCAAAGTCACCTTTCAAGAGTAGAGTAAGAGTAGAACTCACTGCCTTTGGTTTCTAGTCTGCTATCTTAACCTTTGGACCAAAGTGGGCCTCCTTCCCTGAGCTTCCCCATTCCTTCCTTCACTCATCCGAGAGGGAATTTCCAAGGACAGGAGAGTTACTTACTAGATAACACAAGGAAGGTTCGTTTGCCGCTTCCATCCTACAGTAACCATCATCTTCTGAGGAATACCTGGATAATTCTGAATGCCAAAACATCATCAACATCATCATCAATAGCAGCAACAATCTGTCCTTTGTAGGTTCTAGCACTATGTTTCTAACCTTAGCACCTTTAAGATGCATGGACTTCAACTCCCAGGATTCCCCAGCCAGCTCCAAAGTCCAAACCCAATTTGCTTGAACCCTTAGAAGATCCTCTGTCTGCCCCTGTCTCCTTAGGCAAAATACCCTCTGTTAGGTTGCTTTTAATATATTGGTACATAATACAAAGTTTTGACACCAGACAGAAGGCCTCTGGATCAAAAGCTTCTCCTGGTAGTTGAGCCCTCTGCATTTGCAATTATTTCTTTGAAGAGCCCCCAGAAGGGGCTACGTCTAGGACAACTCACTGCAGGAGGCCATGGGACAATTCAACGGGAGATGACTCAAGAGAGGGACCAGTGAATTGCAGCGGGCCTTGTCTTGCTTTAGCTTTGAACCTTCCCAGGTTAGAAGTCCTTGAGGCTGGGGTGAGCTGCAATTCTACTGGTCCCTCTCTCGAGTTATCCCGCATTGAATTGTCCCAGGGAAAGTTGTCCTGCGATGAGTTGTACGCAGAGAGATGGCTGGGGTAAGCCAGCAGTGGCAAGTTGTCCCATTCCACCCCAGAATGTGACATGGCTGCCTCTTTGTTCTAAGTTTGGGTAACAAAGCATTTAGCCCCTTAGAGGGAGGTTAGACAATTATTACACAAAACATTCTGCGAGCAAACATTCATTATGGTTATACATGTAGTCCTTGACTTACAATCATTCTTTTAGTGTCTGTTGAAAGTTACAACAGTACTGAAAAAAGTGCCTTACAACGGGTACATAAACTTACAACCACCACAGCATCCCATGGTCATGCGATCAACATTTGGGCATTTGGCAACTGGCCACATGGTTGCCATTTATGACCTTCCCAGCTGGCTTCCCACAAGCTAACTTGGTGGGGAGGGCTGGATTTGTTTAATGATCGTATAATTCACTTAGTGACTGTAATGATTTGCTTAACAATTGTGGAAAAAAGGTCGTAAAAGTGGGTGGGAGATTTAACAAGCACCTTGTTTAGCAACAGAGATTCTGATCCCAATTGTGGTTGTAAGCCAAAGACAACTTGTAATTGTCTAACAGCCGGTACTGCATAAAACCCGCTCATCCTCGGACCCTTCTAAAGCAGAACTAGACTGCCCCTCCATGACCACTGACTCACCTGGGCTCCATGGTTTTTCTGGTGCTTGTTCATTGGTTTCATTCCAGCATTTGCATAGCTGTAAAAGTGATTTGGGAAGAAAATGAGCCACTGAGCCGATTCAGGGGACTGTACTGGGGAGTTTTGAGTTCAAGTCTCAGTTCAGAGCAGACTTCCCTATTTCTACATCTAACTATTTCTTCCATGAATCCTGCAGACTTCAAATTCCGTCATCCCTGGTTGTTGCAACAGGCTGACATGTTCACATCTCTGGAAATGGCCAAAGACTGTGGCAAAGTAACTCTTAAGAGGGGTTTCCCAGTCGAACAACCAGCATATTCTGTGCCATAGATAGAGGTTAGATTACCACTTCCAGTGCCATGAGATATGCTCCAGATGCCTTTCAGGGAAGAACAGAGGAAATGTGTGTGGACCAACTCCCAGAATTTCCCAGCCAGCCATGCTGTGAGTTGAAGTCCACACACTTCAAGCTGCCAAGATTGGGAAACACTGAGAAGACAAACAGTGCTGCTCCTTCAGCTCATCTTTAATTCAAAGAAGAGTTTGAATTTATCTTTGTCTGCCCCAAATAAACTTTCTTCTCTAGAAGGAAGATGAGTTGCACATTGTGATGCATCCTTGAAGTAAGAAGCAGAGTTCCCCCACCCCCCACCCTCACTCTTATGGTTTTAATAGTGTTTCTGACAGTTCAAACAATTGGCCAGACAAAGGCAACCAACCCAAAACTTCTGCACAGTAAGACAGCAACTAATCCCACACTGTAGCTAAGAGATGGCTGTGAGGCAGATATTCCTAAGCTTTCGCCAATTAGGCATCCACTGCAGGAGTTGGGCTGTGCTGGCTGGCAAGCCCAAAAATGGCCCTCCAGTGGCTGATTGGAGAAAGATGTCCAAGGGGCAGAAGTTCAAACGTTTCTCATTTTTTGAAAACAAAGCCAGAGGCTCCTGGTGCAACCAGTGAAGAGACTCAAGGCAATTCTTTGCCCTGGGACAGGAGAACCAAATGAGATTCAATGGGAGATGTTGTCCTCGGGACCTCAAGTCAAATGCCAGGAAAACCCACAAAAATAGAAACTTTCTACTACAGCTTTTCCCAACCTGGTTTTCCAGATGGGGCTATGAATTCTCTAAACTCCAAATTCTGGCCTTGAAGCCCCGAGATCTATGAAGCATTCCACCACAGGGAGGACTTCTCTGCACTATTCCAGGCGTTCTACAGAGCTTGTGACTCTCTTCTTTAAACAAAGCCCACTGGAATCTTGTGCTGGAGAAGCTGCCACGTATCTTCGCAATTTACATATTGGCTTGAGTGCTGGGTGCTGAGACCAGCCCTCTGACACTCCCACAAGGACAAGGGCTGCTTGAAGACTGACATCAGGAGGTTGGTGTTGTCATAATTCAAGGGTCCTGGTCGTCCCTTGGAGTCTAGAACAGAGGCCCAGCTCTAGGGAACGGCCCAGAGCTTCAAGAGCCTGCTCAGGCTGCCTGTTCTGCTTTGACTGCAAGGGGGAAGGGAAGTAAATTGCTGAGCATGTGCTTTGGTTCCCCTGCCAGGGCCAGATTGGTGCTTGGCTTGGCTTGGCTTCCCCTTGGAAGGGTCTCTCCCTGCCCCACATTCTCTCACATTCTGTCACAACCTGCAAGGAATCTACATGTTGACCTTGAACTTTCCTGCCAGTGAATCGATCCTCTGCCTCCCAACCCACCCCCATGCACCCTGCATTGGCAGTTGCTAGCACAGAAGGGCCTCCATTCTGACCCTACAGTCCTTGAGGAAGGCACCTCTGACTTGGAGTGGCAAGGCCCCTGCAGCTCTGGATGCAGAGAAACAGCATTGTGTTCCTCCGGTGCTCACACTGCAGAGGCATTTGGGTTACTCTCATTCTACCACGACTACAAGGACACCCAGAACAATTGTACACCTCTGCTGCTCTCGGATATTCACCCTGCTACATCATTCAGCACTATCAGGGTCAAACATCGTCAGATAATTATTGTGCTTTAATATAATCATCATTATAAACTAAACTGAGCTTACTTAGGTACCTGTAATCTAGTACGTTTTCATTTATTTTATGTTTACATTTTCATTCCTATCTTAAAATCTTTTAACTCCTAGGCCTCTTTTTTTAGATTCTCCTCTTGTCCTTGATGACTTATATACCATGTTTCCCCGAAAATAAGACCCTGTCCTATGTTTTTTTGGACCCTGAAAGAAGCGCTTGGCCTGATTGCCCAATTGGGCTGATTTTTAGGGGAGGTCTTATTTTGGGGGAAATCAGGGTATACTTTTAAGTTTTCATGACTGTAATAAAAATGGATTGGATTCGGTTACTTACTCAAGCCTTTTGAACCGCTCAAAACCTGCAGCCACGTATCGGCACCCGTTCTGCAGTTCGCTCAGCTCCGCAATGCGATGACCCTCTCGAGGTGTGTAGATGCTCCTAATGGCCACAGGGGCTTGGATGGTGCTGGTCACCTCATTCAAAAAGGCGTCAAAAGTCAGGAACCGGCGCTGGCTCACAACAAATTTCCGGCCAAGGAAAAAGGGGTCCCCATTGCGAAAGACCATCACATTCTTGGCAAGGGGTGCCACTGCCACAGTACCTGAGACCATCTCTCCTGGGCTGCAGACCCCAGGCTGCTCGTCTGAGAAAGCTCCTTGGCAGAGGGGCACCTTGGGGGCTTCTGCAGCCAAAGAGCACCACTCTTCTGAGTGTGCCAGGCTGCCTTCTGAGAGGACTATGCCGTTTCCATGGTGCCGGTTCAACAAGGAAAGAGAGGGAGTGCCCTCCGCGTGGTGAAAGATTCGGGTGTGTCTGTGGCAGAAACTCCTCTCTTGTGGAGGTATGCGTAGCCTCCTTCTAGAAAGAGAGTGGAACAGCCCTCAGTCCTGGAAACAGGGATGTCAGCTCCGCTGTCCATAGATCAGAGGTTGTGCCGTAATGAAGGTGGGACTACCAAGGCAATGACATGCTCCTCTCTACTCTTCTGCCTTGGCTCGATCGAGTGCACATGCTGGGAATTAAGCCAGGGTTGCACCAATCAAAGGAGAGTTCTTGGGTGAAAAACGCAATAAACCCCACAACACAGAGTGAAGCACTTTCCAGTCAGTGGGCTTTTCACATCCCACCCAGGCACGATGAGTGGCCTTGGGTTGCCACCAGAGTGGAAATGCAAGTGCTACAAACTGACTCTGAGGTTGTGGTGAGCAGCTCACGTAAAATGCAAATCTGTTTTGCAGATACTGTAAAACCCACAAGTGGATTTGGAAGGAAATAAAAACCATAAGAAAACCAACAGTGCCCAGTGTGTAGGGATCCCTCTCCATTCTTGGCCCCCACTGTTGAACATATTCATTGCAGGTTCTGCAGTCTCCCAAATCCCCTTAAAAAACTAAAGATTAGTGGACTGACTAGTCCTGCCAGAGAAGTTATTACTCCTGGCTCTGCTGCTAGTTCCATTTGGATTTGGATTCCATTTAAATGCCTTCTTTTGCTTTCTTTTAGTGTTCAAGCTTGCATGGTTCTTTTGCTGTCTAATGTAATCCACCCTGAGGATCTTTGGCTAAAAATCACACTACAGTATATTGCTACTATCTTGTTTAATTTAGGGCAACATTTCTCAACCTCAGCATCTTTAAGGCATCTGGACTTCAACTCCCAGAATTCCACAGTAAAACTGCAACTTTCCAACTAGCTAAGTCAACAGGCGAAGCTGGATTTCCTCAACAACCATGTGATTCACTTAATAACTGCAGTAATTTACTTAACAACCATGGCAAAAAGGTCTTAAAATCAGTCATGACTCATTTAACAACCACCTTGCTTAGCAACGGAACTGATCCCAATTGTGATTGTAAGTTGAGAAACACCCATAGTGTCTCTGCAGGTTCATACTGCCTAGCACAGTTGAAAAATGTGGGGCACTGCCTAATTTTACAGTCATGGGCCAAAAATGGGGCATGGAGGAAAAAATTATTTAATTTCATAATAATTTATTAATAGAGAGCATCCAAATTTCAATAAAACAAGCTAGCAAAATAGTAAAAACAACCATACAGTAAAGACTTTAAGAATAAGTAAACAGCCAGTAACCAGAAAAAGCAGATGTGAAGAAGAAAAAAGGTTACAACTACAATACGGGACCCTGGAATAATCTCTAGGAATGGAAAACTTTCTGGTCAAAGATGCTCTAATGTAACTGACAGGGGAAAAAGGCCGACGCAGGCAACAGCTTCCATGGCCCACTGATCACTAGCTACCGTAGCTTTGCAAATGCTGGTGAAACTGATGTTGCTCCAGCAAAAATGCACAAAAGGAGCTTCTGCAACTGCAATTCCAAAAAGTCTGCCAGCCTGGAAAAGCTTTCCCAATCTCCAGTTTTTCAGTTCCTTTTGTAAGTCTCAGTGGTGACTTCAGGATGTGGCCTCTCTAAGGAAAACACAGCGGACACCTTGCCTGCAGCTCCTTGCTTCCTTTCTGGAGGTAGCGGGTCAAAGTGTCAGCTTCCAGTTCAGTGTGAAAAGATCACATTTGAGCTCTCAAGCTGCTTTCCCCAATCTCTGTTTCAGGATCAAATACTATGAGGGATGACAGAAATAAAAACAAATGAAAACATCAACGGTTGCAGCTATCCTAATAAAATTATAGAAATCACTATATTCCAAAGGAAACCATGAATCCTTCCCTTGATAGTTTTAACCCATCCAATGCATCTACCAGTATAGTTTTGAATTTTAAAGATGCACGCTCTTCCACACCCTGAGGGATCTTGCCAAGGCCACCTGCTTTTGCCCAAGCCTGGGAAAATGCTGAAATAGCTCTCCTCCCCATGCCATCTATCAGCTTATAGAAGAACTGGTGATCACAGAACTGTGCCAGAGCAGCCAGCAATTGGGTTATGGCTGCTCCCCAAGACAAAAGTCTGACAAGTGACCCAAAGGCAGCATCCTTACATTCTTACGGCTGGCAATGGCCTGTTGCAGCCAGAGCAGCTCCATAGCCAGGTGCTTGCGGTAGTTCTGTAGGCCAGGCATCCCTCTGGGCATTTCCAGTGCTTTGGGGAAATGAGACTCTGGGGAAGAAAAGAACAAGGTGGTCAGAAACAAGATTCCCTCGCTCTCCTCAAGCTGGGCAAGGCAACCATCTATTTATACACACATACAGATACACACACACACACACACAAAATGCTGCTTCTGTACAGTTGTTAGGAAGAAGATTGATGCTATCCAGGGCTTGGATGTACAGATATAGTAACTGCCTCCCAGTTTACCAAAGTCCAGAGTTCTTCCAGTGCCTAACTTACCCTGGCTCATCGTGGGAGACTCCATCCCCAGAACTGTGCTGCTCCAGTCAGATGAGGCATTGCTGGGTTCCCTGCCTTCCTCGTTTTCTCCTGACAGGCTGCAGACATTCCCAGAGTGAGCATCCACAGCTTGCTGTCCTACCTCACCGATCTTGGGTTCGGCTGGCACTTCAGCCAGTAGTCGGCTTGGAAACTGCATCTCAAAGTCACACATTTGTTTAGGCTGTGATACCCCTTGAAAATATTGTGCATCCTGTTTTTGTGGCTTGTCAATTTTAACATCTTCTCTGTTGAATTGCTTTATTGATTTCTTGGCAGACTGTAAATAAAATATAAAAATAAAGTTCATTAATATAAAACAATAATACAAAATAAAAAGTTTACCTAAAAAAGAGAATGATCATTATGTACAGAGCAAGATATTTTCAAGTTGAATGTGCAGCTCTGTGTTGTCCAGAGCATTGCACATCCTATTACACATCGAACAAAAAGCAAATTTATATGATAAGCAAAGGCAGCATTCTCTATACTGAATGCCACCAGCCTGTTAATTTTGTTATAACAATCCATGGAGTCTGGTGCAGACTTGCATTCCTCATTTCCTGGCTAAATTCAAGCTCTCCTATTAGGCATTACACTAACAGCCACAGATCAGCTGTAAAAACAAATGGACATATTGGGTTATTTCTAGCCAAATCCTCAAGTCCTAATGATCTTTTTTATTCATATATTATCAAATGCAGATTATAGTGCATCATAAAAAAGAAAACAGGGGAGTCTATTAGACTGAAAAATAGTTATCTAGATCAGGGGTCCCCAACCCCTGGTCCATCACCACGCTGTGACATATTTGCAACCAGGCCATGGGCCATACTAGGCCAGCACTGCCGCACTGTGTGTGCATTTGCATGCTTGCACAGCCCAGTTCCCTTGTCTTCCCCCCCTCCCCCCACCAAGCCAGGCTGCCAAGCCGCAAAGTTTGGGGACTGCTGATCTAGATGGTTTTCATGCTTAAGTCCTACCTTTGAGAGAAACGCTGGTCTTGGGAAGAAATGGCCAGTCCACTGGACCCAATCCAAGTCCCCTTCAATTTCCTTGACAATGCTCTCATATTTACTCCTTATGCTCTGAAGCCTTTTCCTGATCAGGTAACCCCTGACAACAGCCTAAAAGGGCACAAATTGTTAAAAGCTCAATGACAGCTGCAGAGAAATGACCAGTCCTGGCATAGAACAAGGATTGAGTTTCTCCAGTATTACAGGAGTTGATAGGGAGACATTTAACAGGTGATTTTTCTCCCTCACATCTTGTTTGTCCAGCGGCCATTTGACAGGGGAGGAAGGGAAAGGAGGAAGTCAGCACTTACTTGTGCCCATTCCAGTTCCAGGTAATACTGAAGATGAGGAAGGAAGCCCAGAACCCTTTTACATTTATCGGAACTTTTTAACTCCTAACTTTCTATTACAAGTAGTCCTTGACTTACAATCACAACTGAGCCCCATTGCTAAGCAAGACAGTTGTTCAAAGAGTTTTGCCCCCTTGTTAAGTGAATCATTGCAGTTGTTAGGTTGTTAAGTGAATCTGGCTCCATTGACTTTGCTTGTCAGGTGGCAAAAGAGGGTCACGTGACCCAGGGACCCTCTCGCACACCAGCTGCCAAGCGACTGAGCTTTCATCACGTGACCGTGGGAGCGTCGTAACTGTGAAAAACGTCCATAAGTCACTTTGACAGTGCTGTTGTATCTTCGAACTAAATTAATGCTTATAAGTCGAGGACTGCCTGTGCTGAAACAAAGGCCTTCCCCAGAAGAGTTCCCTCTTCTCAAATTCCGGGGGGAAGCGGGAGAGGCCCCCTCCTTTTCCACTCCCGGGCCACGGGCTGGAGGGACGCGGGGGCGGCCCCGAGGCCCCCGCCGTAAGAGCCAGCGCGGTCCTCCCGGCGCCACACAGCGCTGCCTTCCACTCGGGGCTCCTCGGCGACTCCCTCCCCCCCTCCCTCTCGACGTCTCTGAGGAGGCGCACCCGCGGATCGAGGCGGATCCCAGGGTCAGCCCGCCCGGGGCTTCTGCCCA
>JANHFK010002275.1:7039-20134 GCA_036250565.1 Sibynophis collaris | reverse complement strand
TGACATGGCAGATCTGAAGGAGGCAGTGTGAGACAGGGGCATGGAGACTGCTGACCCATACAGTGGCCGAAGATGGGACATGACTGATGATGATGCCACCAGGCAGCATCAAAGTTCTCAGGAGAAGTGCTGGAGCAGAAGCTGGTCTCTTTGATTCAAAAGTCACCCTCCAAATTCCACTGGAGGCCGAGAGGGATGAGAGAGCCAGAATGGAACCACCCTGTCTCATTTTGTTGAAACCAACTGGATCCCCATGGACTCTCACTTCAATTCCCACACTTGCAGATCTGGGAATCAACTGGAAGAAAGAGAAGCTATGCGGTTCTGTCTTCTGAGGGGAACAGAGGAAGAACAGCCAAGGAGCAGATTCTATTACTGGGACTGGGTGGTTCATATTATCCAGTGGGTGGGCCAGCCCCATTATGGGTGGACTGGGGAAACTGGCTAATCTCTGCAAGGAAAAACTCTGCACACACTGATGGATGCTTCCTTTTGTGATTCCCACTTCTGTTGAAGCCTCAACTCGGCTTCCTCTGGTGTTAGTGGGGAGGGGGCTCTGACAGAGAGAAACAAAGCAGAATTCCAGGAAGGACAGTCACAGAAACATTTTAAGGTGTCCTTTTATTAAAATGTGCGTCACTGTTCTGTGTGGCTTGCTTCACTGTTGTCTGGCTGTCAGTTTGTTTTCTGGGACAGCCGCTGTGGCCTCAGCACTTGAGCCGACCTGGGGGAGTCTTCAGGTAGTTCGTGGCCTGTGGCTCCCACCCATGGCAATGTAGACATCAATGGGGACGTTGGGCAAGGTCAGGCAGTGGCACCCTGGACATCTTCGCAGCTGCCTGCCCGGGAAAGAAAGGGAGGGAGAACCATTGGGTTTGTTAGAAAGTGCAGATGCACTACTGCCCAAGACAGCAAAATTGGTCCCAGGATGTCCACCTTTAAAAAGAGGGAGGGAAAGCCTTTGCTGGGCATAAATTGCTTTCTAAACTTCAGAGACTGAGCTTTCCTAATGTGGTACATCATTTGTTCCAGCTCTCCCTCTGGCTGGAGAGTCAGTGCAAAGAGACATTTGATCCATTTGCATTCACAAAGAGGGATACCCAGAGCTGTAAGTAGGCCCAAGTACCTTTTTTTAATGGCTTCTTGCCTTACTAAGGTTCACTGGCAACTTGCTGACTTTCAGCTGCAAATAATTTGAAAAATTTCAAATGGGGAAAGGGGCAAAAGAATCCCCAAAGAACGTCCCCCAAAACCATCCTTCCAGGTTACTGTTTCCCAACCTTGGCTGCTTTAAGATGTGTGGACTTCAACTCCCAGAATTCCCCAGCCAGCAAGAGTTGAATTCCACACATCTTAAAAGTGGCAAAGATTGAGACGCACTCTTCTAATGACACCACTGCAAGCGACTCGGCATGATCTCTGAAGAGCCTACAACATTAAAAATGCAAGGAGGAAATAGCCTCACTAAGGGGAAGTTCTATGGCACATACCTTGCTGAAATAAAATGAAGATGTGCAAGAGTAGCCATGGAGGGAGGGAAGAAAGAATTTGTTCCTGAATTAAAGTGCTTTCTCATAAAATATTTCCTACTGCTATTCGAAAATATTCATAAAGGCTGCATGGAACACACTTTGATTGTGCTGCCTGAGAGCCTGAATTCCTCCACAGTACCACCACCTAATCCAAGGGAGAAAATCTGGTGAACCACAGGGTGCCTAAGGCCCACCTTACAATGTTTGGAAAGACATGGGAAACTGAGGTGCTGCAAAGCAAAGGACCAATTCCAGCATCAACATAATTCCTACTCGTGCTGCTAGATGCCTGGGCATATATACTTCCTAAGAAGGCATGGCCACCAACCCAGGGGAAAAAAAGAAAAATCAAGGTAATAGAAGGGGAGAAGCTTCTGATGGAACCATTTTAGCGGTTTGCCTGTTCTGCTCGATAGATCTTGGGGACCAACCACATCAGCGGGACAAAGAATCTCCACAGGTCATTGCAAGAGTGGTTCTAATGCAAACTGCCCCTTGGCTACTTGAGCCCCATGTCACAACTTGTTGTGAAAAGGTGGAACTTGTCCTGTGAGGTCACCATATGGGCATTGGTGGCTTGGGCTTCATTGGGGTTAGGGATGGCTGCCAAGGCACCCCTCTCCATCCCCACAGCCCTGCCAACCATTCTGTAGCATCTCCACCTGGGTGCCTCTGCCCCAATCTGCTGCTTTCTCTGCTTCAATCCAACAAGCCCCTAAATTCTTTCCAATAAGCTACTACTATATAAACTTAAGTTTCTTTAGACCAAGTTTCTAGAAAAAATAGCCACTTTCTAAAATACATTTTAAAACTCTCCCAACAAATAAATTGTAACTTATTTTTTTTCTTCCGCATGTCCCATCTAGAGGCACTGGGACCAGAATTTCCATGGCTAAGCAAGGCAGTTGTAAAGTGAGCTACAACCATTTTTACCATCTTTTTTTGCACAACTGTTAAGCAAATCAAAAACTGCAGCTGTTAAAGTGAATAATGTGGCTGTTGAATAAATGCAGCTCCCCGCGTTGGCTTTGCTTGTCAAGCAGGCTGGGAAGGTTACAAAGGGAGACCACATGACCCTGGGACACGGCCACCAGTATATAAATACAGGCCAAGGATTCAGCCCCCCAATTTTGATCACATAAATGTGGAGATGCTGCGATGCTTGTGAGCACAAGAACCTGTTGTAAGTCACTTTTTTTGGTGCCATTGTAACTTCAATGGTCGCTAAATGAATGGTTGCGAGTTGAGGACCACCTGTACTCGGCCAGGTCTTCAGCTCTGGGCTGGCTTTCTCAGCACAGTTAACCTGGTGCTTGGTGACTGCTGGAAGATCCAGCTCTGAACTGCCATTTACCCGGCACCCTGAAAAGGACATTAGTGTATGTAGTGTATTAGTGTATGTAGTGTAACCCTGTGGGCCACTTCTCTTTCCAAAGGGAGACACCCCTCCTTTCCCACTCTTAGACCAACTGGCTGCTCAGAGATGGAAGGAATGACCATCACACTACTCCTTAAAGTGTAAGGAACAACATGGGCAGCTTTGCTTCTCTCTGCTGACTCTGTGCTCACCTTGTTGCAGCGCGCTCGGGGGCAACGGGCTCCTGAGTTTCGGGGGCCGTTGCCAGGCTGGGAGAATCTCCTGCCTCTATTGGAAATCTCCGAGCTTGTGGGGTCTCTTGGGAGCTCATGTCCGAGCCCCAGACCTGTCTGTTGAAGAGGAGAAGGGTGAGCAGGGCGAGGGCCCTCCTTTGTTCAACACTACACATTACCCCACTTCAGAGACCCCCCCAATGGGCCTAGAACTGCCTTTGGACAGGGTGGCTATGAGGACAAGGCAGAGGACGAAGAAGAGCAACCCAACACCAGCTAATTTGGCAAGATAAGGAGGCCCATAGAGGGGCCCAAGGAATTTTGGGGGGGCCCACACTCAGACATTCATCAGCCCATTACATGACTGTGATCTGAGAAGTTAATTTTAGATTTTCAAGTCTTATTTTTTGCATACAATGTCTCAAAATTATTTTAACACATAAATGGGGGTGGAAAAAGAAGTTGGAAGTCAGTTGACCGAGTAGGAAATGAAACCAAAAGATCCCTGCGTCTTCTCTCCAGTGGCCTCTCCAAAGTCTTGTCTGGTTCCACCATCATATCGTCCAGGGGAGACCTGGTTCTCCTGGGCCTTAAGGACCAGTTGACTATGGAGCCACCTCCTCAGTTTGCTTTGTTTTATTTTGATTTGGCTTCTTTGGGTCTTGTTTTTATTTTATTTTATTTTGCTCTTCTGGTCAGCTGTCTTTCTTTTAATATTTGACTTTTAATTATAAATCACCCATGACATTTAGGAGTCAGCCAACCTATAAATTAAAATTTAAAAAGATTTTTTTTTTAAATGTAACAAGTGGATCCTATGCATGGGAATGTCACCAAATACCTAGTACTTCTATATTCCTGATTACTGTAATCCAGCTTTAATGGGACCACAGAAACCTCTTCATAACCAAATCCATGACCCAGCTGCCCTCCAGCTACCCCATATCTGGACAGCTTTTCATCATACAACAGCTTGACTTATTATTTAAATTTGACCATATGTCTTTTGTGGCACCTGGATCCTGGCACAGAAATCTTCTGTGGGAGACGCGTCCTAGCGTGATGGTTTCCAACACAGGTGCTGGGGTTGAAGTCTGAAGGCCTTCCTCCTTGACGAACAAGGTCAGGGTGGGTGGCATTACCCATCCCAACCCCAAGGAACCCAGTGCCTCTCCCTCCCCACAACTCTGCCCTAGCCTCACCAATCGAAGGAAGGCGGAGGAGTGCTCCCTACAGTCGACCTGGCAGCTTGAAGGGCCTACTGCAAAGGGCAGGCTGGGAGAGAGGCCAGAGGGAGGCCACCACTCCACTTCCATTGTGATGCAGAAGGGTGGCGCCTGCATCACAATGGGACCTCATCTTCTCACTGCTTGGAGTTCTAGGCTAAGGAATGCCAGGCCTCCCCCAAGTCATCTTCAGGCCATTCCTTTCCTGAGCCTCTCGCATCCAACCGGGCTCCTTCTTGGATTTCTCCAGACATCCCTGTGGTGGGCAGGAATGGAGAGCCAACAGTCTCCCGTGACGAAGCCAACAAGATCAATACGAAAAGCCCCAAAACCTGTCACCACCGCTTGGCCTGGGGCCACAATGGGCTCCTTATGTTGGGGGTGGCTGACCAGGTAAAGAAGATTCTCTCCGTCAGGCTGCCCATCGTCTTGGTTTTTAACTTTTAATTTTTTTATTCGTTTTTTTCTACTTTTGTTTTTAAGCATCTTTTAACTTGTAAGTCACCCAGAGTCACTGTGCCAGTGAGATGGGCGGCATAGAAATGTAATAAGACTGAGCAGAGTGCACCTTGAACACCAACAGCTGTCAGAGAACAGGATTGGAACTCCTTAATTTCAGAGCACATGGACAGACTTGACAGCAGGTGCAGCTGTGACCATCCTAGACCAGGCCAAGTCCAAAAATACTAGGGAATTTCTGGAAGCCTGGCAATCAACACGCACACAGAGACAAACAACATCTATAAGTATATTCAAGGGAGACAATTAAAAAGCCAAAAAGAAAACAAAAAGAGCTAAACACCATCAGCAATCAACACCCAGATGAGCCCAGCCAACAGCAATATTAACATTAGACTAAGAATCAAGAAACAAGCAATACTCTGATAAAGGAACCACCAATTCAGACCAACAAGCTGACCCCAGTCCTTACTAGCACTGATGGCATTACCTAGTCTGGGTAATGAAATGTCTGCAAGAAACAGCAAGCTCAGAGATCACCTAGGATACCACAAATTAAATAAATGGATAATTTAAAAAACCATGTTGAACCTCCAGAGCAAAATTTACCAAGGAGACTACTACTTCCTACACAATGCTGTATTCTACCGGCATTTGCTTATACTTATACAGAGCAAGTTCAGTGTTTGCATGGGAGCACCTACCAATCCCCACCACCACCAAAGTTAAACCCCCAACTCTCCCTGATTGTGGATTGCCAGCCATCCTGGATTACAGCAGCTACACTTGTTCTGGGGCTTTTTTTGAAAGAGACTTTGCCTAAACTGGAGAAAAATAATAGAAAGCAAAGTCTGCTCTTATATTGTCTCAGGAGTGGAGATTTCTTAGGAGAAATGTGATGCCTGTTTTAATTTCTCCAGATCTGAACTGTCATAACATTCACCTACAACTAATGGCTGTGAATGAAATCCATGCTCTCAATGTTCAAGATGGCAGTTTCCAGGTTGGTCAAATGTAGTCATGCTACTTAAAAAGCCACTTTAAGAAGCCCATCGAACAAAGCTGTGATCTCTTGCCAACCACCACCAGCAACTAAGGAAATCCTTCTGTTTAAAAACGAGGAGTCTGAAGATCAAACTGGTTAAGGAAAAAACAGTTGCTGCCAACTTGAAGAATGGACCTAGACAATTTTGTTTTGCTCATGAAACTGAGCTTTGAAAGGGTTTATAAAGTAAATGCTTACTTAAACATGACAAAGATGTTTTAGGCTAATAGTAGTAGGACTTCCTTGCAGCAGACACCCCCAGGCCATGGCTGCCCAGGATTCAGCTTCTCTCATGCCCACCTTAGGTAGTCTGTCTACAAAAGTCATCATTCTGGTTACTTGACAGCAAGACCAGAATCAGGGTGCAGAGGTGCCTTGCCACACCTACTTTGGAATTGCTTTGATGCCCTCTGATTTGGCTTTTGAGAAGAAAAGATTGGTTTAAATGTCTTACTTCTATATCTGTCTACCACAGGTTCTCTTACGCCCTTATAGATGAATTCTACAGTTCTGTTTAGACATGATTATTAGGGCTTCTTGTTGTGATGTTTCAAATGTTTGATCTCATCAAGACAGGCAATATTGACGGTGTCACAAAGAAGAGGAGGTCAACCTATTTTCCAAAGCACCAGAAGGCAGGGCAAGAAGCAAAGGGTGGAAACTAATGAAGGAGAGAACCAACCTAGGACTCAAGAGAAATTTCCTGACAGTAAGAACAATCAACCAGGGGAATGGCTTGCACAAAGAACTTGTGGGTGCTCCAACACTGGGGGGTTTTAAGAAGGGACTGGACATCCGTTTGTCTAAAGTGGTCTAGGTTCTCCTGCTTAAGTAGGGGGTTGGACTAGAAGACTTCCAAGATCCCTTCTGTATTCTGCAAACATAATTCAACTGTAGCTGCTGTGGTTGCTGATTGGTATACCATTATTTCTCTTGGAAGCAGAAAACATCCACATGTAGTAACTTAGGTTGAAAGATGGTGTCTTTTTCCACACCAATCACAATTCAGAGATCCAAACCAGGATTTATATTTACCAATATAAGACTGTATAGACCAGGTTTCTCTATAATCTTCTGCCCTCTGGGTATAGTAATTGCAATTCCCAGCCAAGACTGAGGAAAGACTCTCTTCTGAATCATGTAGAATCTCCCTATCCTAACCAATTCAATTGCTGAATTTTGATGGATGATCATCAAACAAGTACAACTCCTTAAGAAATTGTCTTCTTAAATAAGACAGAGTTTGAGGGACTTGTGATACTTACTCTTAAGGCTTGTCTTATGTAGCTAGGCCCAAATCCTGCCAAGAAACTTCAAGCCAGCAGACTTCCATGGTGTGGACAACTTAACCATCCATGTCCAACCAGATAATGATTAGCCTTACCTACACTACAATACGAGCTACAATGATTTCTTACCCAAGGCCTCACAGCATTGGGTCTCTTGTTAGGTTAACCCATCATCCCCCTGAAGGGTCAGGCCTGGAGCAATCCTTCTTCTGAGGAGGATGTGTGCCTGCTTCTCATTGGTTCCAAGTCCCTACCTTCCCCTCTGGTCTTCAGGTAACACAAGGTTGCATCACAATGGAGGCTCAAGTTTCAAGATGTCCAATCTCAGTTTCACCCCTCATCGAAGGACCTTGTCTGGGCAGGAAAAAATGATCTAGCATCCTGGGCTGCAGCCAATGCAGACCCTGGTCTGGGTGGAGAAGGACAGCGATGTATAGACTTTGTGATGACAGGATGTCCTGAGAATGACAGACGAACGAGTGAAAGACACGATGGAGGAGTTTCTTCTCTCCCATGGTTACCAGATGGGCAAAACCATTGGAGAAGGAACGTATTCAAAGGTCAAAGAAGCCTTTTCAAAAAAACACCAACGAAAAGTGGCTGTGAAAATTATAGACAAACTGGGAGGACCAGAAGGTAAGAAGCAGAACACAAAAAGTTAAAGCAAGACAGAGCAGATGGAATGGGATAGGGCATGTTTTTAGAAATAACTGGATTTCCGTTTCCAAGGGCCAAATTTTCCCCACTGCAATTTTTTTCCCAATAAAATTTGTTCCTCTAAAAGAAAATCTACATCACCATAAACATAGAATAAAATCTACTATGACATCAATACAAATTAGATAATTTGTGTTCTTTCCATGATGTCATCATGATATATGTGATTTTACTTGCTGCTCCCTGCTCCACAGATGCTTCTGTGTTTTGTCCCTATAAGCATAGATTTGTGCATTTTTATTCTACCATCTGTTGTATATTTGCAGTTTTGCAGACTTTTGTCCCTTTTGCATCTATCTCGCCAAGAGATATTTATCTGCCTGAAGGCAACAAGCTATAAGTACCATTTCGGAAGCCTTAGAAAAAGCATATCTAACGTGGTTTCACTCCAGAGGCTGCACGGGTTCTTGCTCCAACCTGACTCTGCTGATGAAATGTCTGCCCCTGGCCTAGGAAACAAGAGAGGGAGAAGCTGAGGGGGAAAGGAACTTTTAAGAAGGCTGGAGATTTACACTGAGAGTAGTGTCTCTTACTTCAGTTGACTTTCCTCTTCTAGTTGGGCCCATGGCATCACAGGCAGAAAATTCACATTTTTTTCAGACCTATCTTTAGCACTTTGGAAACTTTTAGCAAATTGGATCTCATGCATAAGAAAAGATGACAAAGAATGGAATGAATGGGGACTAACCCGGGGGGGTTATCTTCCCCAAAACTTCCTTGGATGAGATTATTTATGATCACGGGTAACAGAATACACTCCTGCATGAGTGATACATGCAACTTTTTAAAAGACTTGCAACAAAAAGATGTTTAAGCACGTGTAAAGTAGACCACAGCCTACTTCTTGCTAAGATAAAATAATGTAGGATAGACAGCATCATCACCAGATGGATACACAGTTGGCTGAAAAACTGCACTCAATGTGTAGTCCTTAATGGTACTATAGCTACATGGAGGGAAGCAAGCAGTGGATATTACAAAGGTCTTAAGTCCAGTACTAGAAGGAAAATTTGCAGATGACATCAAGCTGGAGGAATAGACAACACTTTGGAGGACAGATTCAAAATGCGGAAGGATCTTGACAGACTTGAACATTTGGTCCTCTCCAAGAAAATGCAGTTCAGTGGTGAGAAAAGGAAGGTCTTACACTTAGGCACGAAAAAACCAATGCACAGGTATAGAATAGGTGCTACCTGGCTCAACAACAGTAACTGTGACAGGGTCCTAGATGTCCTAGTGGACAACCACTTAATGGTAAATATGAGCCAGCATGCATCAATAGGATGCATCAATAGAGGGATGGTATCAAGATCGCACAAATATTAGTCCTGCTTTATGCTGCCTTAGTTAAGACCATACTTGGAATACTGCATCCAGTTCTGGTCACACAATACAGAAAGTTGCTCAGACTCTAGAAAGAGTGCAAAGAGCAGCAAAGATTATAAAGGGCCCAGAGGAGAGGCTCAAGCGCACAATGAATGGTTGAGGGAGCTCGTAAGTTTAGTCTAATGAAGAGAAAGACTAGGGGTGGCAGGATAGCAGTCTTCTAATACTTGAGGGGCTGTCACTGAGAAAACAGGGTCACCTTATTCTCCAAAGCACTGAGGGCAAGACAAGAAGGAACACGTGGAAGATTTTTAAAGAGAGATCCAACTTAGCATTAAGGAGAAATTTCCAGGGAGAACAATTAATCAATGGAATAGCTTGACTCCCGGAATTGTGGTTGCTCCTTCACTGGAGGTTTTCAAGAAGAGACTGGACAGCCATTTGTCCAGAATGGAATACGTATAGGGTCTCCTGCTCAAGCAGGGGATTGGACTAGATGACCCTTCCAACCCTGTATTTCTATGTTCTAAGCTAGCAACAGTGTACAGCTCCAGGAAAATACCAAGAGGTATTGGTTCGTCTTAAATTAGCCCTTAACCTCTGACATTCAAGGTCAAATTCTAAACTTCACTATTCCAACATTCCACCCAAAAGGGCTGGAGGAGCCTTTTGAGATTTCCTCTTTGAAGGCCTGTCCCTAGTCAGGCAGGGAACCTTGAATGACAAGCACAGCCTTATAAACTCTTGTTTATATGGCTGCCCTGCCTACTAATGTCCTTTGGCCATGCTTATTTGCAGGTTTTACCAGTTCCCCCGCCATCTGAAACTTTCACACATTTCATGGGATGAAATACAGCTGATGGAATCCTTTCATTATTTCAATTGCTGTACATTCAAACATTTAATCCAATGTATGTTGGGTCTGGCCCCATCCTCTTCTTGGGATTTGACACAATTCTAAGTCAACTACTGTGAAACCTTTACTGCACTTGTTACTTATTCAGATTTATCATGGTTAGCACAATGATAGTTTAGCTAGCCAATTGTTTTTTGAGGTCACCTAACATACTGATGTATAAATCAGGGATACTTTCTCCCAATAATCTATGCAATATTTTTGATTCATTTGAGGCTGCATGTGCAAGATACAGAACTATTTTCTTCCACTCATTCCTGGGGTCATTAACTGGCAGGAGGGGATATTTTTAAACCTGTCTTGCAGAGTAAGAGCAAATGTCAAGGTGTGCTCTCTGCTTTACCTGAGAAAGTCCCAGGAGGCTGTTGGGTATCACAAAGTTTGAAAGCCTTCATGACAGATTAAAAATTAATTAATGTGTATGTTTAGTTCTTGCCCAAACTAAACTCAGTGAAATAATTAGTTTTACTGAAGGGAGCCATGCAATGTAATTTCAGGGCTCACAGCATTGCAAAGTTCCCTCAATGTCCCCTCCCCACAGTCCTGACTGGGTGCTTTAGCTGAATAGCACTGGGATGCTATGTTAGACTTTTAGCCATTTACAATTCTGTACAATTAGAGAAGCATGGAAGAAGCCACAAGGATTCAGGTCCAGGGTGAATCAACATGAGGAAAACATTTCCAGCATCATCAGAAAAACCCCATTCTCCCTCTCAAGGAAAATTATGATGTTGGGAGCCAGGAACATTACAAGGAGCATAATGTTCATCTCTCATTAGCTACGGTCTTCAGACTTGCTGTGCTTTGGCCAACTCTATCTTTTGCCTCCCCAGAGTTTATCGAGCGATTCCTGCCTCGAGAACTCCAGATTGTCAAGCGCCTAGACCACAAGAACATCATCCGGGTGTATGAGATGCTGGAGTCCACAGATGGAAAGATCTACCTGGTGATGGAGCTGGCAGAGAATGGTGATGTGTTCGACTGCGTCCTGCAAGGAGGACCCCTGCCCGAGAGCCGGGCCAAAGCGCTCTTCCGTCAGCTGGTAGAAGCCATCCGCTATTGCCACAGCTGTGGAGTGGCGCATCGTGACCTCAAGTGTGAAAATGCCCTCCTGCAGGGGCTCAACCTGAAACTGACAGACTTTGGATTTGCCAAGTTGCTCCCCAAGAACCGCAAGGAGCTGAGCCAGACCTTCTGTGGCAGCACGGCCTATGCGGCCCCCGAGGTGCTGCAGGGGGTCCCCCACGACAGCAGGAAAGGCGACGTGTGGAGCATGGGCGTGGTCCTTTACGTCATGCTTTGTGCCAACCTGCCCTTTGACGACACGGACATTCCCAAGATGCTCTGCCATCAACAGAAAGGGGTGTCCATCCCCGGCCACTTGGGGATCTCCGAGGAATGCCAGGACCTTCTCAAAAGCCTCCTGGAACCAGACATGATCCTGAGGCCTTCCATCGAAGAAGTGAGTTGGCACCCATGGTTAGCAAGTTCCTGAGGACGGGACCATGTCGAAATTCTCCCCAAATAAAAGGGGACAGGCTGTTTCCAAAATGCTCACATATATTTTAACGTTATGCTCAGTTTCTAGTCTATCCTTAATCCACCAAGGGAGGCATTTTAAATATTCCCCTCTCATCAGGAACTGCATTCCCTTATTCAAAGATGTCTGCAAATATGTCAAAAGGCCAAGAAAAATAGAGTGAAGGTGTCTAAGCCTAACCCTTGCTGAATTTTCTTTCTCAGACACACAGAATCACTTTGAAATGTTAAATCTAAGAAACCTCCCATAGGATTCAAGGCTGTAGATCCCCTCCCTGGCTGTTCTTCAATAGCATGCCTTCCACCGGTCTCCAGAATATCCCAATTGGGAAAGGGGAGGAGGTGCCATCATGCACCAAGCCAATTTATTGATCCAACCAGCCTTGGAATCAGTGGGGGGTTCCTACGGTTCGCTCCCTATCTTGTGAACCGGTAGTAGCAGCGGCAGGAGGCCCCGCCCCCCACCTGGACATCATCACGGACGCTCTGTGCATGCCCAGAAGCACCAGGTGCGCGCTCCCTTTGCAAACCAATAGGGAAGGCAAGTGGAACCCACCCTATTGTGATCCAAATGAGCCGCTAGAACCTGTTCCCAATCTAGTGCCGTCAAAATAACAAATCTCAGAATTCCTAGCCAAAGTTTCCACATATCTTGGGAGGAATAACTGAGGAGGATGTGGTAGGAGGCAGAGCTTTTCTGAGCCCCCCAGACAGAAATAAAGACCCTGGAGACTGACAGGACCTGAACTTGGGCTCCAACAAGTGACGGCCTCTCCAGGATTTGTTTTGTGGTACACAAAATATTTTGAATTTGAAAAGAATCAAACTGGAAACCCCACTTTAAGTGCAAACTAGGCCATCTTGAAAACTTGGGGAATGGATCAAACTGCTGTTTCCAGAGCGAAGGACTCGAGAAGTTGAGACGCCCCCTCTCAAATTAACAAAAGAAAACCTTTCCCAGAGTAAGTCACTCAAAATGGGGCATTTCAAATTCAAAATGGTTTGAATTTCTAATTATTTTGAGCACCTTTAGCTAGCAAATATATTGGGAGAGCTCCCAAATGCTAATAAGGCTCCTGAAAAGTAATGTTTTCCACTGCAGCACCTTTTAGAAGTTTGGTCCTACAATGTCATCCCCTTTTGTCAGCAGAGCCAATGGCCTGGCTGGCTTTGGACGAGAGCGGTAGTCCAACACCCCTTTCACTGTACGAACTTGGCAAGGCAGGTCGGAGGGGCTGAGACTCTTCACCACCACCTGCCTTGGCCTTCTGGCTGGCTGGCTGGCTGATCAGGAAGTGTGTCTGTCAATCAATTTTTCTGGGCACTGCCAAGGTCCGTTGTGGCAATGCTCCTTGCCCTCATTTTTTATTTTTATTTTTTTTATTTTAATTTGATTTATAGGCCGCCCTTCTCCGAAGACTCAGGGTGGCTTACAATGTGCTAAGCAATAGCCTTC
>JANHFK010002274.1:132540-142581 GCA_036250565.1 Sibynophis collaris | reverse complement strand
CGGTCTTTTAAAAAAACAACAGCAGCATGTTGAATTGTTCTATATTTGTTAATATAATATAATATAATATAATATATAGATCAACTGCTACTTCACACCTAATCTACCCCATCTTTGAAAACATTTATCAGTGGCTGCTTGTTTTCCCTTTACTGTCTTCAAACTCTTTTATGGCCTCATAGAAATCATGCTAATAAGATTCTGCTACAAAATACTATACAACAGAGATACACATAAAATTGAAATAAAACAAAGAATGGCATGTAAGCCATCAAATAGGAATAACACATGAGAAAGACGGGGCGGGGGAGGGGGGACCACTTCCCAACTGCTGCAGAAAAACCCAGGCTCTCATCTCATGTGATGTCATTGTACTACTGCTCCCCTTTTGGCTATCAAATGGTGGTCTGCCCTTGGTTTAAACAGAGAAAGCACCTCTATGCTCTTGTAAGCCATCTTTTGCTACCACCTCCCTTAAAAGTTTCAAATCTTACTTAGTAATAGTAATAAGTAACAGTAATAAAGAAAGAAACAAGATATTTCATATTATTTTAAAAGAAAAAGAAATTAAAATATGTAAGTGATCAGGAGGAACACTATTATTTATTGATCAATATGTGGTTCTTATATTCCAATGTCCAGGAACCAATGAATCTCACCAACTCTTGCACTCAACTAAAAGGATGTTGTTTCACTTGTGCTTATCAAAAAGTAACCCCTTCCTTGCCCTATGTTAGAAGATATGGTTTTCATCAACTAGGGAAAAATACTTCAAAAAAAACACCAAATGTTGCAAAGTCTAGAATGGGATCAACATCTCCAGATTGTACTAGATCAGTGATGGTTAACCTTTTCGGCACTGAGTGCTGAAACTGGAGCACATGTGTCGTAGTGTTGGAACACGGAAGAGAGCAGCTGGCCAGTGTGCATGCGCATCAGACCAGCTGGCCGGCACGCATGTGCGCAACGGAACCCAGAAGAGCAGCTGATGATGGCGCGCATGCCCATGGAGAGGGCTCTGCATACCACCTCTGACACGTGTGCCATAGGTTCGCCATCATGGTACTAGATAAACAGGGAAAGCAATTGTTGAAAAACTATTATAAGCTTTTAAAAAAAATGTTTTGCTTTTTACTTGCTTCTCTATAGATACAGGACTGTGTATGTATGAAGAGTTATTTTACATCCTCCCTGAAGTCATTTATACCACTAGAGGGCAGTCTCGTAATTTTGTACAGCCTACATTTTCTATTTTTAATTAAAAGATATGCAGGCTGCAATATAGATGGATCATAATTGACAAGGAAAGACAAAAGATTGTCTCTTCAAACAAAAACTAACGGAGCCAAGCACATCTGTGGATTATGCTTTCTTTTGTCTAAAACAATGTGCTAATTGACTGAATTTACCTTTTTTTATGAGAAATCTTAAACTAAAACAGACTACCAAACTGTCGATTCACCACTGCTCACTGTTACTCTGCATGACATCTGTCACATACAATATTTTATTCACATTACTTAAATAGCTAGATAGAGCTCAATGGTGCCCTAGCATTGTGTAGAATTTCTTGCAAGGCCAAAACAGAGGAAAAAGAGGAATACTGGGTGCCTGGACTACAGTATGATTCCACGTGCTCTGCTGAATCTCATTCTGTGGAAAGCAAACAGGTACTTCTTCGTTTCAGAAAGAATAATGATGTTCAATTTTGCTTTGAATCTGTTGCATGCAACCTTCAATTCACAATAGGCTAAATGTTGCCAAAACCGAGCCCTATTTGCTCAGTTCATTCCATCTTGACAGACAGAACAGGACACAACCTATACCATATCTCTGAGGTTGGGAATGGTGGGGGGTGGAAAAAGCACAAAGCGGGCTCTCTTCTGTAGGGGGCAGCCTGTTTTCAGGAAACAGTCAACCTGTCAGCATACAGGAGACTCACAACTACAGTGAGAAAAGCAGCCAGAGTGAATACAGGGTTGCCAAGCCAAGTGGTTTGTATTGGTTCAAAGACATTCCATAATTTGATTATGCATATGATTAATTCAAAAGTACCACCTGAAAATGTTCATTCAGGGCAGCCGTATTAAAAAAAAAAAAAGTAGTAAAGCAACATAAACAAGTACTTCAACCACATTTTTTGACGGCTTCTCTACCACAAAGTAGATTTTACTAAGGATATTTCAAACGTTTATTTTAAGTTCATATATTTTACATAGCTTTATGAACATCCCTGGAGCTATATTCCAGCAACAAATTATATTGCCTATCCAATATAACATCTTTGTGAAAAATAATTCACTTTCAATTAAGATAGTGGGATTTCTGAAAAACCTGTACAAGCATACAAGTAACTGTATACTTTGAGTTACAAACCATACATATACATATATTTCACAAAAAAACAAGGAAGCACAGTTAATTCTTCATTGTAACGAATGTTCCTAGCAATGTTACACAGGATGCTACCAAATGTGTGACAAAGACTTATAAGTGAATATCTTTTTAATACATGAAAGGCTTCATTTAAAATGGGTCACAACCATAGCCGAAGATGATGTTCAGCATAACTAGCACATCCTCAAATATATCTGCCTTTGTTCTGCCTGAAATATTTACTTTTAAGCAATGATGTGGAAACAGACCTGCATTTTAAAAGATCCATCTAGCTGATGAATCTATGAATACTCAAGAAAATCATCCTGAACTCAAATAATCTTTTTACAATCTAAGGCATTTCTACAGGCTCCATTAAAAAAAGAAAGGTAAACATTAAAAGGAAGGAAAGGCAAAGTGGGAGAAAACTGTTGACGTGTGAAAAATCCTGTGATTTGCTTTCTCATTCCTTTTTTTTAATATATAAAGTATTCTGTTCAATCTAAGTTAATGCAAAGGGGAGAGGGATTATTATTTAACCATGAAGGGATGAAAGGGTTAACTGTAAAATACACGTCAAGATTTTAATAAGGATTAATAATAAAAAGCCTCAGCCTGCCGCTTTCACTAGATTTTGTTGTGGTGGCTTTTCCCTTGCTTAGGGCAATCCATCTGTTAATTTTGACTTGCAATGCAGTTAAGCTCTTCCTTCTTATTCTCCCTCTCCCGCCTCTGCACACCCACAACCAAACAGACTAGAATAGCTATGAGGAGGCTGGCACATGTCTTACAGAAATAGAACAATTCTTTTCAGAATATCTTAGGTGAAGATCAGTTGTGCTGTCATGGTGTGGGATCTCTTCCCTGTTGCACACAGAAGCAATCTGGTGTATGTACAATGGAGAAGTTGGTACAATGAAACCCTTGGCAATACAGCTATTTATGCCTATTTTATGTGCATGTGTAAAATCTGTGCATATTTTAATGCACTGATTTTTGAGCTCTAGCATTGAATGGGCGAAATGGAAAAAAAAAAAAGCAGTTGATCTTGGCTGTGACAGAGATTAGTAAATATTCATTGTTAACAACTGATCTGCACTCTGACCAATGCCAATATTCTCACTGGGCCAAACTAGCCTTGTTTTCAATAAAAGCAGTGAAGTACCCTCTCCCTTGAGCCCTGTTAGACTGACGCTGCAGTTGGAACTGTCATCTTCACACAAAAGCAAAGGGGCTGGGCTTTACAAATGCAAAGCCTAATTGGGAGATCTCCATGTCTGTACCCTTGACATTTATTTAAACCTCATCAAAAAAATAGGAAATAACCAAACTAATTAGCAGACTGGCATACAAACTATTATTTGTTGGGGTAGAAAGCATATTCATATTCAGCTCTAGAAAACGACAATATTACTAATGACAATGTCAAAAACAGCATTAATACGATCTTCCAGCAGGAAGATGAATTTGATTTTTATGCAATGTTTTATAAGGGCAAGATACTCGCCCTAAATTACTAATATATATTTTAATTTGAACAAATATAAAGGGAGAAATATTGTGCCTTAAAATCCAATTGCAGAGAAAAATGTACAGTATGTATTTTAATAGAATCTACATAGGTAAATTAAATGTGGCTGAATAAAATTCTACATTAGGATAAGTGACACAAATACAGTAATTAGTAATTGATATATGCAATAGAATAAGCAGATCATTTAACTAGCTACTGGAGATTTCCAAACTTCATTTTTCAATACAAAATTCATATCAAGGAATTCAAGCTCACCAATGTTATTTGAGATCTATTAGCACAGCTCATTACTTTAGTAATACAATCTATTGATCATTAGCTAATGACTAAAATCTGAGTAGTTTTTATATAAAATCTAGCTATAGATTAGATACTGGTCTAATCTATAAATTGCTCACAACCTATGCATGTCAACCCATTTTATTCTGGAAGCATGCACTGGTTCCATTATTAAACAATTAATGATTGAAGTGCTGGAAACAGACTGGAAAATAGATAAATAACTTTTAATGGATATAAGGGGCATATAGAAATAAACTCATGTGAAAATCCAAATTAAACCTAGAAATTGTTCCTTATGTCTATATACAGCTGTATATTTAAAATATACAACTTGCCATTTCCGTTTATATAACAGTGAACGTGCTAGAAAATGGTGTGCTAGTTGTCACAATGCTTAAAAGTGTTAACTATACATCTATAGTTTTACATGTATTATTTGCTTTCTCAGCTTTCAATATGTTACATATTTATAGAACTAGATTTCTGAAAAACAAGATATTTTGTATTTTTACTGACACCAAGAAAACTACAGATACAGAAGTCTGCCATTAAGGATATTAAAAAAACAATCAAAAACTTTTACAGTAGATATAAACAACTTTATATATAAAGAGAGGGGGGGCAGGCTATTTCAAAATTCATCAATTATCAATTGATAAATTCATCAATTATCAAAGGGTAAAATTTTTCATGTTCATATATCTTAAAGTGAAAGATACTCTTTTTCAGTACTTAGATTACACTAAAATAGGTTTTGTCAACATGTATATATAAATGCAGTATTTACCAAATTTTAGAAATTCATGGTAATGTTGAATAGGAATTACACTTAATAGATACTTTCTGCAAATGGTGTAAGACAACCTTCCACGTCCTAGGCTAATACAATTCTAGCCTTTACAGAGGAAACACTTCTTTAAAAGCACACAGTAATTAGGTAAATTACATTTTCTTTGCAGTTTCTTTTACTTACCAGTATTTGTTTGTCTAAATTTACATGCTGCCCCACTCTGAAAGCCAACCCCATTATTAAACAATTGATTCACCTTTATTCATAAGGTGAATGCCAGCTTGGATACATTTGAGGTAGGTAGGCTACTAATGACTTAGCAGTGTGAGTGTGTGTGTTTTAAGCAACCTTTTGTGGACCATTGGGCACATTTGCAATTTTGAGAACATTTCTCAATGTCTACAAAAGAGTAGTCTATTTATTTTTAAATGCATTGACAGAAGAAAACAGGGGAGAGTGTTTCCAACAATGCTTTATAACATCTTTGTTTCTTTTGCCTACTTATTGAGCTTGTAGTCAAATTTTAAAACCTATCTACTGTTTTTATTTTCTAGACCTGTTTATTTGACTCATGTGAGACTCAGATACATTCATGTAAATAAAAACAATGCTAAAACATGCTTTGCTTTGGAGAAAGCCAGCTTCCCATTGTATGTTTTATAAGCAAGGGTCAGGGAACAAGGATCAATAGAGGGTTCACAATGCTTATTACTGCTGTACATTCCCCATCTTGATTAACAAATATCTTATGTTTGTTAACAATATCCAAAAGGAGAACATTTTTAATTACCTGTGCAAGTCGCTTTTTTTCTGTGTTCTCTCTTGGAGAATTATGAAAGGTACAGAATGGAGCATATTGTGAAAAACCTGAGCTACAAATTCCATAGCCATCTTCTCTTTCCTGCAGAGAAAATTAAGACTGAAAAATGTTTGTGACTACACATTTCTATATCATGTTAAACACATACACACCATTAAAAAATTGTTACCTAAAAGATTTAAATGCTTGAATAACAACTACCATATAATTTTTAAATATGATGAAGCTATCAAGTAAAACAAAATTCCTTTCGTACATTTGAACCTTGATATCTGAGGAGAAAGTGAAATAGTGTTCAAACATTTTGATTTAAAAATGAATATTGGAGATAAACATATAATACACTGAATATATGGAGTCTTGATATGATGCCTCTCACACTTTTAAATCATACCCTTGGAAGGCTTAGGGTGCTAAAATAATGCCACCATTTACTGAACCAATGAATTCCTGCTGAATTATATTTCTCTGGTAAAAGTCACTTGCCTTAAATTCTCAGCTAGAAGCAAAGGCTTCAATTGTGACATCAAAGTAATCAGCTTTATGAAAACATACATCCTGTTAATAGATCTTTGAAGACTTCTGTTTTTTTCATGATAAATATGCAAACAATAAAGAGATTATTCAAGTAGATGCACAGAATGACAGAGAGTTGCCAGAGGGCTTGTTATAAAAAATGCATTGTTGAACAAAGGGCTAAGCATATTTCAAAAGTCATTAAAAACACAAATCTTGTGGGAATCATAAGGTATATACTTCAAACTGAAGCAAGAAACAAGGTAAGAAAGTACAAATTTTGCCACATACCTTGTGTTTCAACTTACTCTTCACCTCTTTTATTCCCTGTTTTGCATGATTTTTTGCCTGGAGGAAAGAAGAGGAAGGGAGAAAAAAACTAACTGTATCTGCAAAACAAGAGTTTGATACTTTCCTAGATGAAGTCAAATAGAATTTAAAATTAAAACTTTCGCATAATGTGGTGTAACAAAAAGAAATCACTTGGTTAATTTCACACCGGATTGCTAACAAGGTTTGCATTAATGTGTGCGTTAAGGTGTGCATTAATTGCTAAAGTGTGCATTAAGAGATGGATTGTGGCATAGGCATAATTGTGTGATCAAAACACACTCTTTAAATTGGTATTTCTTTAATGTAGCATTCTTATGAAATGGTGTATCTGTAAAAAATAAACTCTTAGTTTGGCCACAAGTTGAATAGGGAAAAAGCTCAGGCAATAATATTCCAAACTAGCTCTTTTTATATGCAGAGCCATGTCAAAGTGTTGTGTTCTTCATAGTTACTATTATTAGATTTACACTAAAGTTTCATGTCATCTCTTCATATCAGCCTGAATAAAAATGACAATTATAGTTCGCTTTTTATAACAGTGAAATAATCATTCTAGAGGCAAAAGAATTGTAAAGAAGTGTGGTTTTTCTTTCAGAGGCAATTCTAACTTTAAAGAGGAACAAATAGTATTTCAATTCACTTTATTATTCAACTTCAAATTCTTGCAACCCATTCTTCAAACAACTACAATAGTTGACTATTTTTCTATCCAAACTAAAAGCCAAATTAAAGATAATAAAGCTATTGTTGTTATTTCCAATATATCCATTACTTACGAAATTATGAAATGGTCTTTATATTTGCAAACTACTCTCCTTATGACCTAAACTAAATAGAAAATGCACCTAAATACAAATCTAATTTAGGATGAACTATACAGGAAAAACAACAAGCAGCCAATGACTCACACATGAATTTTAACCCCCTTGTACTGTTCTCACCAAGCCTTTGCAACTCTCCAAATTCCCCCAAACTTGCATTGCTAAGCTCTGTTTTCTCTCCTAACTCATATTCCTTGTAGCATGTAAAGGCAAAAAAATGGGTGGTAGGGGCAGGGGAATGGAGTAAACACTGGATATTTTAAAAATGTTTGCATGCAGTGTAGGTAATCATATCCTCTAACTGCACATTCAGCTATAAAAGGTCTCTAAACTTCATTATTTTCAGCAAACTAATTTACATTTCAACTGTATAGTATACACAGATTGAATGTCTCACAATAGAAAGCATGAAGTTTTCTCCAGCAAGTGCATATTAAATATGCAGATGTCGCTTGACTTTAGTATTGCGTGACAAGTACATATACATATATGTATGTTATGTATGTATGTTTAGTTGGAGTATGTACAAGGCAACCTCCACCATTAATTGCCTAGGTGAGAATACTATGATAATCACCATCTTGATTTTGCATTGGCATCTGGACAGTACGTCTTTGAAGCCATTATTTTATCTATTCATATTTCTGCAAAGTCATGACAGGACACCAAGATGGAAACTGAAAACTAAGATGTCCCTTATTAAACCAGTGAAATGCCTAGATGATACCAATGGGACAGTATATAGGCAAGTTTTCCAGGATTCTCTTCAAAAATTTAAGTCAGCTGTGAATACTAGAATAGATTCATCATTACAAGATTATAATGATCAAAATAAGTCAGAAACCCAGTGGTGAGAAAAGAGACCAATTTTTTTACTATTCCATTAAAGAACTGTATATAAGTTATAAATGAACACATGAATTCACAGTACTTCTAATGTATTTACCTGAAATATGGCTTCAGTGTGATTTTGAATGATGTAAATTTAAAAATTCCCTTTTGAAAATGAAAGTAAGGAACCAATTCATTTATTCATGATTGAAGCTCAAAGGAAGGAAGCAATTTTCAGACATCTCCCTGGTTTTGGTTCTCAGCGTTTCTTCACCCATAGCATCTTCCCAACACTAAGATAATTTTCATGTATTAAGGAAACAGGTTGTAGTGTGATGTACTGATTAAAATGTTAGAATAGCATCAGGGAGATTAAGGTTTAAATTCACCAATCAGATAGCTCTTCAGTGTTAAGTATCCAGATTATACCCATCTGGAACAACCTCAGGAATGAAGTTGGATATTACTACAGTACTCACAAGATAATATAAAGTCACTATATAATGTTTAGATTCATCACACTCTGATTGAAGTTCAGAATAGTGTGGTCCATTAACTGGACCTTAGAAGTGTTACTAAATCAAATTGCTAGTGCATATCCTTAAGCAATATATACAAGAAAACTCAGTTATTTGTTAATGTGCACAAATTCACACTGATACCTCATTCAACAAATACTCTTTCAGTGTGGTCCATTAAATTATTAGTCATTGCTCTACAATTTGTTGACTCATTGCTGGCCAATCCTTTGAAGCCATTAATGGCATAATAAAATTATTAATTTAAAGACGTTTCTTGCAAATCATGAAGTCTGTACTGGATCATTTAACCGCAAATCAAATTCCCTTTTATCAAACTCAAATCAATATTCCAAATCTTGGTTTGACAAACTATAAGCCTTAGCAAAGGCCATGGTAATTTCAATTTACCAAAATACCAAATTCTGTAATGATTCTTCCTTCTGAGAAATATTTATTTATCAAAGAATACAAAAGGAATTGAAAGAGAAAAACAAAGTCACTCACTAGTGAATTATCCTAGGTTTCAAAAAGAAGTACAAAATAAAGTTAACCATGTGTTCTGGTGTTTTGTCTCTTGCTCGTCAGTCAAATCTAGCTTTAGTGTCAATAACAAAGTCTTTCTTGGGACCAAACATTTTCGTGCTTTAATGAGAGGTCCATTTGGTGGTAACTTTCATAGGATTCTATTATCTGATCCACTCCTGAATGACCCTCAATTTTATAAACATATATTCAAAAATTAATTTATTTGGTAAACCCTAAGGTAAAGAGATATGATCTCTTACAATTATTGAAAATAATTCCTAACTGAATTCTGCATTATTTTGTTCACTGTTAATAACAACTCACTATTAGTTCCCAAGAAATGGGTGAACTCTGCAACTCCCAATATATATAAGAAAGATGATAGGCACAATCCTGTCAACAATTAGTCAATCAGCCTTTTGCCAATAATTGGCAATTGTTATGCTAGATTTCTCTATTATAAACTTTTAGACTGGATGCCCCCCAAATGGGCAGGTTTCAGCCCTCATAAAAGCATCCTCATATTACTTTGATTGAGATTCTGTTCCTCACTGGAGACTTTAGAAGAAATTAGTCATAATACCCATTTCAGGCTACAGGTGGTGCAGAATGCGGCCGCGCGGGGGATTTTGGGAGCGCCATGTAACACCACTCCTGCGCGAGCTGCACTGGCTACCTGTGGCTTTCCGGAT